>NEWO01001230.1:37924-57961 GCA_003013225.1 Phalaenopsis aphrodite
CTAACTTCCAACTCAAGCACTGATCAGACAAGGTTCAAAGACCAGGTTGAGAAGGAAACCACGACGACTAACATCAAACTCACTAGCTAATTTGGCAAGGTAAATTCACTACATTGGGGAGGAAAGCTCGATGACTAACATTTAATCTAAGAGGTGGTGGACACATACCAGGCTGAGAAGGAATCTACGACAACTAACATCCAACTCAAGCACTGATCAGACAAGGTTAATTGACTACATTAGGGAGGAAAGCTCGATGACTAACATCCAACTCAAGAGGTAGTGGACACAGACTAGGTTGAAAAGGAAAACACGACGACTAACATCAAACTCAAGTGCTGATCAGACAATGTAAATTCACTACATTGGGGAGGAAAGCTTGTTGACTATCATCCATCCCAAGAGTTAGTAGACACAGATCAAGTTGAGAAGGAAAGCATGACAACGAACATCCAACTTAAAAGCTGATCAGAAACATATTGCTACATTGGGAAAAGAAGCTCAGGGACTCACACCTAACCTAAGAGGAATTTGGAAAAAGTTAGCGTCTCAGTACTGTCTCCGAGACAAAATGAAAATAATGTAGAGAATTTCTGTTGTTTAGCTCATAGATATGTGTCATGTAAAGGTTGACATTGGCAAGGAAAATTTGTGAAATTTTTTTAGACTTTACAGAATGTAAAATTCGGCGTGGATGTGAATAAAATTTGTGTCGACCAGGTTAGTCGTGTGCTCAAACTCGAGATAAACAAACTCAAGAAATTTATCATTTTCTTTTTTTTTGTCTTTATCACATTTAGTTATCAAATTATATTTTAAAAATTTAATTTTGGTTGGATGATTTTCAAAAATATTTTAAGTTTTAGTATCAGACTTTTGTTGTATTATTCTTAGTTTATTATAGTTTAGAACCAACATATAGTTCTGGGGCTCTTTATCAATCACTTAAAGAGAGAAATTTGACAAGCAAGTTGAGTTCTAAAAGAAATTTCATTAATCTGCTTCAAATACGAGTCACAGACTGAGTACATGTTGAAGTATCAAAAGAAAACATGCATAATATATCTGAAACCTCATATACTGAATACATATCATAAGTTGAACATATTTGATACATGTCTCATCATATATGTTGCATCAAAACACAATACAAAAAAGGTGTCCACTGACTATTCATACTTAGTGTGGTGAGCTTCTGATCAAGCCGACCTACTAAGCCACGCTCCAGGACAAGAACTCCTATTACGTGTACTTATAGGTGCAACCTTCTTATAGCTCATAAAACTGTAGTTCTTCCAATTATGGGTCTGGATGGAACCCCCATGGTATTTTACTGTCTTGCATTCTTCTGAATGTTATATATACTCTGGGATATCTCACTCACAGGATGGAGTCTTTGGCCAAATCGGCCCCATTTTCTTTAAAGACTAATGTCGAGCCAATCAACAGCCGAATCTCAATAGACCCTCTGAATTCTCTGAGGCCAATGTTGTCAATTTCTCTTCCAAAAAGTATGTTGCTTCTACTCTTGCAGTTTGGTGGTAGTATACTCCATCGAATCATCTTATTGCCCATTGTTTTTATTCCATAAGGAATTCAATCAACCTCATCGTATGTCAAGATTCCTGGGGGTTCCCTTTACTATCTTCAATAAAATTATAGCAACAACCACATTGAATGGTTATTCTACCTTTCCCGTGCATCCATTTCCGCAGCTCTGAATAAGTTCTTGGCCTCAGCTGACCAGCCCGACTTCTATCTCTCAGGTCAAATACACAATCTAAAATTCTTTTTTTTGTCACTTTCTGAGACAGCTCCATGCCTTCCAAAATGTTGACAATTTTACCTTAGACTTCTTTGTCGAACTCGAACTTTCTTCTTTTGACTTTGCAAATTCTTTCTAACTCTACTATGGAAACCTCCTTATACTGTCGGGGCTATCTCCTCATGTCAACATTTTCAGGTCCATGTCTGGTCTGGTTCTTTAGGCAATGGGATGTACGACTCATTATCTGGATGTGCTGCCTCCTAGCCTCCCACACTGGCGGCTGTGAACTCTTGAAAAAAACTATAGAAATATAAATGTAGAACGTTGCATCTTGGGCATTCAACGTATACCTCTCTGGTAGATGCTCCCACAGGAATTTTAACAATGCATAGCGGGCAACCCTTATAAGATTCATGAGGTATTTCTATATGTATCGACTCTGTGGTCGGTTTTAACTCATCGTCTGTATTAGGTGGGCTAGAAGTGGTTTCCTGCATGCATGGCTCATAAATCTTCACCTCACAAATTGGGGTAAGTAGACTTGCTGCTTTTTTTGTCGTCTTCTTTCTTCCGATAGAAAGGCTCTATGTTTGCGTCTGTTGACATTTCGACATTGAGTTCTTTTGAGTGGTGCATCCAACATTCTCTTTTCATCTGCACCTACTAATTACATTGTTGGAGCAGTTATCAGGGACTGTAGACAGTTGTTTCCTTTGATTGGATGTTGTTGTTGAGTGATCACTTTCTTCCTCTTCCATGAGGAGTCTTCTCTGGTGCCCATCTTTAAAAGAAATGACAATCCCTCCCTCTCCTGGTGACTGACGAAGCCCATCGGGTGATTCTCATAGTCTACGTTGACTTAACTGAACTCTAAGTCAAAGTTTATGATGCCACCCTGAGTAGCCCTTTCTTCATTTAGTGCGAGATTTACACCTTCTCTAAAAGTGATGATCAACTTCCATCCTAATATCCTTCTGCAAATGGTAGAAAAATATTAGTGTGTTGTATTTCAGCATGAACAAGAACAAAAATGAAGCATCTGTTAAACAACAATTTTAATTTGTACATGTGCAAATTTTATTTATGTAATTTAATTTAATGAAATTTCAAAATCAGAAATTGTAGAAGGGAAACAAAATGGGCAAATTCTAAAATTTTCATTTTATTGAGGTTAATTTGTCACAAAACTTTGGACCTATTCAAAGACATTTGGCTAAATAATTAACCCAGAAAAATCAAAATTTCAAAAAGTAGTTAATTTCAAGTAGTGTCACATCGGGTAGTATATCTTCAAGTTGGGACATGGGATCGGTAGCATAGGTCTTTTGCCTTGAAAATTTGCCAACTGGTAAGCTCGTCCCGTGTTAACTTCCTCTATAACGAATGATCCCTCCCATGTTGGTTCAAATTTTCCACCTATTTTCTAGTGTTCAAGAATAGGTCTTTTGAGAAGGAGAACAAGGTCACCAACTTTGAACGCCCTTGAGCAGAAAAATTTGTCACGAGCATGCCCATACACGCTTAGTAGAGTTCCCAATGTTGTTATCCTTCTAGTCATTTTCCCTCGAGACTTTTTAATTCTTCAAGTCTGAATTTTGTACTTTCTTTGGTTGTGAGTTAGTTAGCGATGACCACTCTGAGAGATGGTGTCTGAACTTCTAGCGACAATAGGACCTCGGACACGTACATAGGTGCATAAGGTGTAAATTGAGTGGGATTTCTAAACGAGTCTGGTAGGCCCACAAAGCTTCTATAAGTTTACTATGCCAATTTCTTTTGTTTTCATCCAACATTTTTTTTTGAATTTGCACAGCATTTTATTAAAGTCCTCGGCCAGTCCGTTTGCCCTGGGATAGTAATTGTTGAGTATCTCCAATCTATCCTATGTTGTTTAACAAAATTATTGATCTTTGTGCTTTTGAAGGCTATCCCATTATTGGAAATCACTTTGTGTGGTACACCGAAAAGGTAGTCGATCTGGCTCTTGAAAAATTACAGAACATGCTGTGTTGCAACCTCTTGTAATGACACTGTCTTTGCGCACTTGGAGAAGTAATATGTAGCAACAAGAATGAATCTATGTCCCATAGAGGGTGGAGGGTCTATCGGACCTACTATGTTCGTGGCCCAACACTCGAATGGCCACAAGGCAACAGTTGCTTGTAGCACATTTGGAGGTTGGTGTACGACCACCCCATGCACTTAGCAAAGGTGACACCTTCTAGCTGTATCCATGCAATCGAATATCATTGCTAGCCAATAATATCCGAGTCTTTTGATCTTCATTTTCATCTTTGGCCTTGAATGGTGAGCACCACACAATATGGCGTGTACTTCTTTGATGATTTTTTTGTGCTTTTGCTCTGCTTAGACATTGCAGCCACATCTGATCAAATGTTCTTCCATAAAGAATATCTCGCATCAGAGTGTATGACATAGCCCTTTTCGTGATGTGATATGCTTTAGACTTATCCTCTAGTAACTTTCCACTCTGTAAATTTTTTATTAGTAGCTTGCGTCAATCTTCTTTGATGTCAATCACTGCAATCATGATTCCTTCTTCTTTTTTAAGCTTATGTAGATTATCAAGGTTGATTCGAGATAAGACCCATCTTCCTTGTATTGTAATATCAATGGAATCCTCCAATGGACATGCCAACTCCTTAGCAAGTTTTGCTAGAGTGTCGGTATGGGCATTTTCTCCCCAAGGAATCCAATATAAGGTCACATTAAGAAACTGTTAAAGCAGCTTCATTGTGTATTAGTGGTATTCTACTAGTCTTGGTTTTAAAGTTTTGCACTGTCAGGAGAATGATGAACTGTGAGTCTTCATAGTTGGAAATATCCATTTTATTCATTGAGATTGTCAACTCCAACCCAATGATTAGCACTTCATATTTTGCTTCATTGTTTGTACATGGCTTTGTCAGGTGGTAGGAGAATCTCAACATGCCCTTATCTGGCATGATGAAAATTAGATTAATCTCTGCTTTGCCCGGTATAAAAATTTCTGTTCCTTTGTCTCTTGTGGCTGAAGAAGCTCCATCAAAATACATTTCCCAATGTCTGACACTAGATGGCTCTATTTGTAGTATCTGCTCATCTCGTAGTTCATCGTTAAGTGGGGACCCAGTTGGAAGTGGGTACACTACAAGAATATTTACTATAATTTGTCCCTTGATAGCGCAAAGGGTGATGAAAGTTATATCTAATTGCAATAAAATCATCAACCATCTTGCTAAACATCCGGAGAGTGTTGGTCGGGTCATCAAATATTGCAATGGATTAACTTTCAAAATAAATGTAATTTTATGTGAAAGCATGTAGTGCCTTAGCTTTTTGATGGCAAAAATTAAAAGTAGGTAATGCTTTTCAATGGGCAGATACTTTACCTCCATCAGTATTAGATGTCGACTCGAGTAGTATAGTGTGTTTTCCTTACCCTCATCACTCACTTGGGCTAATATGGCTTTGAGAGAGTCATCTAAGGCTGCGGTATAAGAAATAAAAGACAGCTTATCTCACAATCCTTCTCAAGCAAATCCTTAGAAGTTCTCTTCATACCTTTCTCTCTTTACAAGCACTCTCAATTCTCTCTTAGAAGTGTAAAGAAGAAGAAATCTCTCACCTTCCCTCTCCTCTTACAACCCTAGAAGAAAATCTCCAAGCCCTTAACTTTCTCTCTCAATCTCTTCCTCTTGCCTTTCACGCCAGCCCCTTTCACGTCACACACAAACTCCTTGAAGTCTTCTTCTTTGTTTTTATGTTGACTCCTTTCAAAAAGAAATCAAATTTCTCTCCAAAATTCAACTCTTTTGAATTCAAAAGATGTGTCATTTGATTCAAGAGACATATTCCTTCATAAAAGAACCTTCCAAAGTGTCAAGATGAATTGAATTACTCTTAAAGGTTTTTAGAACAAGTGTCCCCTGAAAATTCATGCAAAATTTGCCCAAATTGCCTTAATCAGCAAAAAATTGTCTCTGATACATCTGACGCCAGATCTTGCGCATCATGCGCCAAGGCTCTATCAAACGACACATCATGCGTCAAATTCCTAAAAATCATTATTTTGGCTCCAAATTTTGCCATTTTTGCTACTTTTGATCCAAATACCTGAAAATATTATACCTGCAACAAAAACAAAAAAATATCCTTTTTTAATGTGCAATATCACCAAAAATAGGCATAAAATACATACTTAAAACAACATATTATTTTGTTGTATCAATTGCTGTTGTAGAAGGCTGCCATAAAGCTAGATCCGGATGGGCATTTTGGTAATTTGGTGGAAGTTTGGGCTAAAGTGGGCAAGTAAGCTATGAAGTCATGTCAAACTAAAAGGAACCATATGAGGACTCATTTTCGATGTTCAATATTCTTGTCCTAACCCTCTTAGCGAAATGCTAAGGGTTTGGGTCCACCCATTTGAGCTTTCCAAAAGAAGTCAGAAGACTAAATCATAGGGTCCTAGGGTTTGGGGTGTGTGAGAAAGTATAGTGTGTGCATGCTAGCCTAACTAAGACCAGACCACCCAGGGGTAAGTCTTAAGGCCTGACCATCCTATGGGGAACTCTCCTTAAGTTACTCCATATTAACCCCTCCTATTAAGTGTTAGAGGTTAGGACCAATATGTGGAACTTCAAGTTGAGCAAAAAGGAATTTGGAATTTCTAATGGTGAGGGCTCCGTTTTTAGTCCTCTAGGAATAGTCAACAGAAAAGTCCTAAGGCTAGACCCCAGACTACCAAAGAGGAAAAATTAGACCTAAACCAAAAGTAATATCAATAAATTGACCCCCAATAATTGTGGTGTGTTTGGCAAGCACACCACACATATTGGCGTTGATCAAAGAGATCAACAAAACCAACACAGACGTTTAAGCCAACATTCTTTGAACAAAAAGTAGAATTGAGTGACAGTTATTTTCACTGGGGAATTTGCCAGTGAATATTCGATCGAAACCAAGGATTCAGAACTCTCGTTGGGGATTAGAAGGAAACGAAATCCTAAAATGACCAAGACAATTATGGTGAAGATTCAATTTTAAATCGACGTTAGAAAAATCTAATTTTGAATTCAATATTTTTGGGGATGGGAATTAGAGTTTAGGTATTGAGCCCGAAAAGAGAATTGGAATTTAGGTACCGACTTTGAAAGAAGGGAATCTAAATTTAAGTTTTGAGCTCGAGATGGAAATTGAAATTTAGGTATCAACCTTGGAAACAAAATCAAAATTTACGTACCAACCTCGAAAGAAGGGAATCAAAATTTAGGTACTAACCCTGAGATATTCATGAAAGTAGAAAAATTTCTCGTATAAGAAGGTGGAAAATATAAGTTATTTAAAGAAATTGAACGACCGTGCACTGACCCTGAAATTTCATGGAGGCAAAAATTTTCTCTGAAGTAAGATGAAAAATATAGGGAATTTAAAGGAATCTGATGACCTTACACCGACACTGGAGTTTCATGGAGGTAGAAAATTTCTCAGATGGAAGGCTAAAAATATAGGGAATTTAAAAGAATCGGACGACCTTGCACCTACCTTGAAATTTCATGTGAATCAAAATTTAGGTGCGGACCTCGAGTTGAGAAGGGAATAGGGCTTTAAAGGCCTACCCCAAAAGTTAAGATGGGAACAGAGCTTCAATGGCCTAATCCAAAAGTTAAGAAGGAATAGGGCATCAAAGGCCTACCCTAAGAGTTAAGATAGGAATAGGGCTTCAAAAGCCTACCCCGAAAGTTAAGGTGAGAATATAGCTTCAAAAGCCTACCCCGTAAGTTAATCCGGGAATCGGGATTCCAAGGCGTACCCGAGAGTGAAGATGGGAATAGGCCTTCAAAGGCCTACCCCAAGAGTTAAGAAGGGACAAGAGATTCAAAGGCCTACCTAGAGAGTTAACCTACGTGGCGCATCTGACATTCTTTCTTCATCAGCACTGAATAAATTAACCATTGATGCAGTTATCATAGACAATAGACAGCTGGTCACTTTCATTAGATCCTGTTGTATAGTTGTCTTCTTCTTCTTCATTGAGGAGTCTTCCTTGGTACTAAATCTTAGCAGTGATGGTAATCCTTAGTTCTCTCGGTGACTGATTACGTCCATCATGGGACCCTCATAATCCACGTTGACTTGACCGAAGTCCAAGTCAAAGTCTACGATGTCACCCTAAGTTGCCCTTTCCTTATTCAGTGCAAGATTCAAGCTACCTCTAAAAGCAAAAATCATCTTTCATCCCGACATTATTCTAGAGAAGACAGAAAAACATTAGTGCGCTAAAGTTCAACACAAATAAGAACATCAACGAAATATTAAATAAACAAAATTTTCAATTTATAAATGTGTAAATTTCATTTATTGAATTTAATTTAACTTAATGAGATTTCAAAATTAAAAACAAGAGGAGGAAATTAAAGTAAGCAAATTCAAAAATTTTCATTTTATTGAGGTTAATTTTATTACAAAACTGAGCAAATTTCATTTACAAATCACAGACGCTTGGCCAAAAAAATAACCCCAGAACATGCAACATTTTCAAAAATATGTTTCTAGCAATGTCATGTCATGTAGTATGTCTTCAAATATCAACCATCAACCAACAACGAAGGTATTTCGCCCCAGAAATCCACTAGCTCGCAAGATCCGTTTGAATAGACCTTTTTTATTATAAATGGTCCCTCCCAAGTTGATTCAAATTTTACACTTATCTCGCAATGTGTAGGAATAGGTATTTTGAGAACAAGAATGAGGTGACCAACTTTGAACGCCTTTGGGCGGGCCAATTTGTCATGAGCCTACACCATCCTTGCTTGGTAGAGCTCCAAATGTTGTTGTGTCTCTTATCGTTTTCCCTTGAGACTTTCCAATTCTTCAAGTTTGAGCTTTGCACTTTCTTCTATTATAATATGGTTGGCAATGGCGACTATGAGAGATGATTTATGGAATTCTAATGGTAGTACGGCCTCAAACCCATACACAAATGCGTACGGTATACATTAAGTGGAAGTTTTGAACATTGTGTGGTTGGTCCATAAAGCTTTTAATAGTTTATTATGACAATCTCTTTTATTTATGTCCAATGTTTTCTTTAAACTTTGCATGAGTGTCTTTGAGTAATAAATGGTAGAGTATCTCCAATCTATCCCATGGCGCTTAACGGAATTATTCATTTTAGTTCTCTTGAAGGCAGACCAATTGTCAGGAATAACTTTATGCGGTACACTAAAATGGTAGACAATTTGACTCTTGAAAAATTAGACAACATGTTGTGTTGTGTACTCCCGTAACGACATTGCTTCTGCCCACATTGAGAAATAATCTATAGCAGCCAAAATAAACCTGTGTACCTTAGAGTATGGAGAGTCTATCAGACCTATTATGTTTGTGCCCCAACACTCGAATAGCCACGAGGCAACAATTTGGTGTAGCGCATTCGGAGGTTGGTGTAAAACCACCCCATGCACTTGGTAAAGTTGACAGCTTCTAGATGTATCCATGTAATCAAATTTCATTACTGGCCAATAATATTCGTGTCTTTTAATCTTCTTTTTCATCTTTGGCACTGACTGGTGAGATCAACACAATCTGACATGTACTTCTTTAACAAAATTTTGTGCTTTGGCCCTGCTTAGACACCTCAACCACATCTGATCAAATAATCTTCTATTGAGGACATCACCCACTAGAGTGTATGAAATAGCTATTCTGATCATGTGGTTTGCCACAGAATTATCTTCTGGCAGCTTTCCAATTCGCAAATATTCTATCAATGGCTTACGCCAATTTTCATTGATTGGAGCAACTGCA
Organism: Phalaenopsis aphrodite; assembly: GCA_003013225.1. Lineage (NCBI taxonomy): Eukaryota > Viridiplantae > Streptophyta > Magnoliopsida > Asparagales > Orchidaceae > Phalaenopsis > Phalaenopsis aphrodite. Next base: position 47,505 of record NEWO01001230.1, read on the forward strand.
ATCATCATCCCTTCTCTTTCTCGAGCTTGTATAAAATTTTGAGGTCGATTCGAGATAGAACCTAACATCCTTGTACTGCAATGTTGATGAAGTCCTTTGGTGGACATGCTAATTCCTTTGCAAGTTTTGCTAAAGCATCAGTATGGGCTTTATCTCCCCAAGGAATTCAGTATAGAGTCATACTGAGAAACTTTTCTAATAACTTTATTGTGTAATGACGGTATTCTGCTAGCCTTGATTTCAAAATCTTATATTGTCTGACAACTTGTTGGATGATGAGTTTTGAGTCACTATAGATGAAAATATCTAATATATCCATTGAGATTGTCAATTCCAACCCAGTGATCAACGATTCATATTTTGCTTCATTGTTTGTGCACAACTTCATCAAGTGATAGGAGAATCTCAATGTACCCTTATCTGGCATGATAAAAATCAGACTAGTTCTTGCTTTGCTTGGTTTAACCATCTTTGATTCTTTATCCTTTCTAGCCTATGAAGCTCCATCAAAATACATTTAACAATGACTAGCATTGGACATTTCTATTTGAAATATTTGTTTATGTGGCAGCTCATCATTGAGAGGGGACCCAACCAGAATTTGGTGTGCTACGAGAAAATCTGTTAAGATTTGTCCCTTGATAGCGCAAAGGGGAACATAAGTTATATCGAATTACAATAAAATCATCGACCACCTTGGCAAACGGTTGAAAATTTTTGGTCAGATTATCAATTATTGCAATTAATTAACTTTCAAAATAAGGGTATTTTATGAGAAAGCATGTAATAACTGAGCTTCTAGGCAGGGAAAATTAAAGCTAGACAATGCTTCTCGATAGGCAGATACTTCACCTTCGTTGGTATTAAACAGTGACTTATATAGTAGAGCGCCTTTTCCTTACCCTCGTCATTGACCTGAGCTCACAGGGCCCTAAGAGAGTTGTCTAAGGTTGTAGTATAATGTATTAACAATTTTCCCGGGATAGGGGCTGCCAAAACAGAAGGTGTCATTAAGTATCGCTTAATATCCATAAAGACCTCTTAGCATTTCTTTTCCTAAATGAATTTGCCATCATTTTTAATTAATGTTAAGAAGGGTAGATGCCTACTTAAGAGATTAAAAATAAAGTGTCTCAGATATGCCAACTTTCCTTGGAAGGAACGTAGTTGTTTCAAGGTTTTTGGAGGAGGCATCTCAAAGATAGCTTTAACTTATCCAGGTCGATCTCAGTTCCTTGATGATGGAAAACGAATCCTAGAAATTTCCCTATAGGTGACGCCCAAGGCACACTTTAAGGAATTCATCCTGAGATTATATTATCGTAATCATTCAAACATGATTCTCAAATCGTATAAATGGTCCATTTTCTGTTTACTTTTGATGACCAAGTCATCCACGTAGCATTCCACTTGGTTTTGAATGAGGTAGTCAATGATCTTTGTCATTGTTCTCTGATAAGTTGCTCCGGCATTCTTCAACTTGAATGACATTATTGTGTAGCTGAAAATCTCAAAAGTGTTTTAAATGTTGTAAGTGTTGCATCTTCTGGAGCCATCTTAATTTGGTTATATCCTGAAAATCCATCCATGAAGGAGAAAATTTCATGTGTTGATTTGATGTCCACCATCAATTCTGGTATCGATAATGGAAACTCATTCTTTGGACATGCCATATTTAAATCTCTGAAGTCGACACAAATACATATTTTTCCATTTTTCTTTTTAACTTGTAGAATTTTGGGTAACCATGTAAGGTATTGCTCCTATCTTATAAATCTAGCATCTATTAACTTTTTTACCTCCTTAATGACTTGTTGCCCTATCTCGAGGAGCATTCTTCTAGAAGCTTATTTCACTGGGGTCATATCTTTGTCCACCCCAAGTTTGTGAACTGCAACTTCTAGTAACAACCTAGACATTTCTTCATAGCTCCAAGAAAAGCAATCTCAAAGTTGCATCAACAATTTTATCAATTTTATGGATTCTTCTTCGTTGAGTAAAGAACACATAGAGGTGGATCAGGGCCGCTCCTCAATCCCGAGGTTGATTTTTTTCAATTCATCCACCATTTATTTAATATCTTTCTCAAATTCTGGCGGAGCATCATCTATCAATTAATCTTCAATGTCATTTTCTATATTAAGGCAATCCTCTAAAAATCCACTAGTAACAACCATTCAAAGTTTCGAGTCATCGACTAGTCCTACAGTACAAAATCTGAGACCTTCTTTCGAGTTAGGAGTTTGACTTTCAACTTTCCATAATTTTTCATAAAGTTGTAGCTTATTCTGATTTCATTAATTCATTAGAATCCTCTTCTAAATTCAGATGATTTTTAGAACTAGTAAAAGTGGAAGCATGGTAAAACTTGATCGGCTTTGAACCAATAATACAGACTTCTTTGACTTTTAAACTCTCAACCTTTTGAGGGTGGATTGGAGTAAGGGTCATGTCATTCACATAGTGGTTGATTCAATCATTATCGAATCAATTTCACTTTTCTCCACATCTTCCAAGGAAATCTCGTATTGAGGCTTCTTCTGTTTTATCATCATCATTTATTCATCAAACCTTTCTTCATCAAAACTTTCTTCCATGTGGATGTTGATGGTTGGCCTAGTACGTTCAACAATCGTGTTGGTTCTTCCTCATCCACATCACCGACCTCAATCTTGGGTGTATGGGCTAAAAGAACATGTATCAGCTCGTTGTGAAGGAATGGTAGTCTTATTTGTGATTCTTCTTAATCATCTACTTCATTTGATACAATTTCACGGGAAAAGACATCTTTCTTTGGAGATGTGTAGTAGGCGGCATCTTCATTAATGCCCACTTCATGAACTAAAAATGGTTGTAAATCTCCTTTAATGTAATTTTCTTATTCTTCTTTGAAATATTTGATGCACTAGTGTAAAGATGATTTCTATATTATGCTCATGAATCCATAGTCGTCCAAGTAAAGCATTGATAGAGGTCTCTGTGTCAATGATATGGAATTTTTTGGTTATTACTAGTTCTCTGACTTTCATTAATAGGGTATTTGATCTAAGGGCTCTTTCTCCCTTCTGATTAAATCCTCTTAACATCATTTTCGTGGTTCTAAGCTCTTGAGCCTCAATATCCAAATGTACCAATGTCCGTAGACTCATCAAGTTAAGTGAAGCTTCTGGATCTACCAAAACTCTGGATAACACAAATCTGCCAATGTTAATGGAGATGTAAACTGATCAATTTTGGTCGGTGTTGTCGAGCAACAAGTATTCATCTTTGAAAGTTATCCCAAGATATTCTTTTAACGAGCAAACTTCATCTTAGGATATGCTGACCAATTGGGCTAAGCAATTCTCCGGATCAAGCAAGGCTGCAACTAGAGACTCTCTCATCTCCTTTGAGTGGATAAGAGCTTCATTAAAGCTTAGTTTGGCCTACAACCTCCTAAGATGAGCTAGCACATTATAATCTAAATAGGAGCAATCCTATTATTTATCCTCTTTCGTGTGCATAAAGAACATTGACTAATCTAGAGTTTGGTCTCTAATCCCATGGTTAGGTTGGGAGGATACCGGTTGTCAATTTAGAGCTCCCGCTACTCCCTCACCTAAAGGCTAACATGATCGCATTAGTTTCCAACCAACTGGACCATAATGGGGATTCTAATCTGTCACCTTAAAATCTTTCAATTGTACATCTAATGAAGTATATTTCCTTATTTATTTGCACCCAATCCCATGGATGACATACTCTCCCATGAAATCAAATGTGACTCTCCCTTTGTTGTTGAAATTATTTTTCTTTTTTAGAACATATGTTTCTCAACACATTTTAACAATTCAATTGGCTAGATCAAAAAGTAAAGGAAGATCAGAGCTCAAATCATCATCTACATTTAAAACCATAGAAAAAAATCATTTTTTCACAAAACCATTTTTTCAAATTAGGGAGAAGGATAAAGAAGACTACTTAGAATTCATAAGAATGATACGATAAAACACGTACTTCATATATAAAATCAAGTTTACAAACAAAAGAAATGAAAAATACAACTTTTCTCACAATCCTTCCAATGCAAATCCCTAGAAGTTCTCTCCAAGTCTTTCTCTCTTTACAAGCACTCTCAATTCTCTCTTAGAAGTGTAATGAAGAAAAAAGCTCTCACCTTCCCTCTCCTCTTACAACTCTAGAAGACAATCTCCAAGCCCTTGACTTTCACTCTCTATCTCTCCCTCTTGGTTCTCATGCTACCTATCTTTTTTCACCCCCCTTAAAGTTCTTCTCCAACTTGATTTATTTTGGGCTGCCTCCTCAGAAAAGAATTTCAATTTCCCTCAAAAATTGAAAATTGAAACATTTGAATTCAAAAGATGTGCCTCTTTGATCCAAGAGTCAAATCCCTTCAAATTAGAACCTTACAAAGTGTCTAGATGCATTGAATCACTCCATGGGGTATTTAAAGCTAGTGTCGCTTTGAAAATTTGCACAAAATTTTTCCTGAACCACTTTATTTTGTAAAAGTTGCATCTAGCGCATAATGTGCCAATGCTCTGGATTTTGCGCATCATGTGCTACACCCCAAAATTGGCTGTTTTTGCTCCAAATTTTGCTCTTGTTGCTATTTTTCTCCAAATGCCTAAAAATGGTATAACTGCAATAAAAAAACAAAATTACCTTTGTTTAAAGTGCAATATCACCAAAAATAGGCATAAAAGTGTACTTAAAATAATATATTATTTTTGTGTATCAAAATCTCCTAAACTTAAATGTTACTTGTCCTTAAGTGACACTTTTATTACATAAAAGCATAAGACTTTTGGATTGAAATTTACTTATCACTTCTATACTTTAGTTTAATAAATAGAATAGCAAAAATTAAGAAAACCCTGTAGTAACTTGGATTCAAACTCTAAGTCTAAGAATATCTAGTAATCAAATTTAAGATTTATGAATCTCTACTCATTTTAAGAACATTTAGAACATTCATATAAAAAAGAACTTCATGAAAACTTTACTAGGAATGCTACTAATACTTCAATACAAGTTTAGAAAGTGTAATAAAGCTCCTTCTTTAAGTTGATTCAATTGAAGCCAATTTTTGATTAGGCATCTCCTCAAGCTTCTCCTCACCCATTTTCTTTTCATTTCATTTTCTTTTTGTTTTCTTCTTCTTTTAGGATCTTCTTAATCCTTTTTTTTCCTTTTTCCTTTTTCAAGTGAGGATTATTATATCTGAATAGTCTTTAAAAGGTTTAAACTTCACTATCCTCTTCTTAAAGTTAAAACTCCACACCTTGCCTTACTTAATAAAGTCATACTAGTTTATGATTTTTCATAAAGCCTCATTCCTCTCCTTACATGAAACTCTAAAATTTTTAACTCTTCAAAATTACAATTTTCCTTTACTTAGAATAGAAAAACATAGTCATATCTTATCGTACCAAATATCTTTAACTTTAGAATTGACCTTTACTATTAAAAAAAATTACCTAAATTACATATAATATTTATGAACATAACTATAGTCATTTAAAGTTAAATCTTGATATCCCATGCCATGTTAAATTAAGTTAAAAAAATATATAGTTACTTAAAGACAAATATAATTTAGTTTTCTCTATTTCAACAGAAAATTTTCTTTCCCCCCAAACTTAAAATCTTAAATTATTTTGAAAGTATTTTAGTACAAAATTTTAGTTGGTGAAAGAAAACAGTAAATGCATATAACTAAAAACTAACCTGTTGAGGATTTCTGAACATGAAATTGGTTCTGTATACTACAGATACTAATTGTAAAACTACATATAGGCTTTAAAGAATTAAATAAAACATAATATATACTAAAGAATTTGCTGGGATTTAAAACAGAAATACTAAAATTGAAAAATAAAAACTTAAAATGCTACACATTCAATAGCTCAAACTAAAAATATTAAAATAAAAACTGAAAAGTAAAAAGTCTATATTACTATTACAAATTATAGGTCCGCAAAACAACATAAAAATCTTAAATCCAACAAGTCTCAAATAAAAGTACAACATAGTACAAACAAATATATAAAGAACACATAATACCAAATCAAACTTAAACTATACTATCAGTTCTAATCTCCTTCCTCACAATCATCATCATCTTCCTCTTCTTCTCTTACCACTTCATCTTCATCATGAATGGGAGCATAGGGAACAAAGTTGGGGCAAGCAGGAAAGTTCACATTAGGTTTAACCATGAAGTGTCTAACCTTAACATTTTAAAAATCTATATCATGTTGAGCTCTCCTCTACTGATATTCATTATTATATGCATTCATTTCTTCTATCTTGCCCAACTGAGTATGTATATTAATGATATCATTTTGTTGAGTCATGAGCTAATGCATAATACCTTCCAATGATGCATAACTAGAAGTAGATTCCTCTGCAGCAGATGTAGAGGTCCTATCCCTTCTTCCACTTCTAGACTCAACAAACGATTCTACTCTTTGAATCATGTGTATCCCAATCAGATTCTAAGGCTATAATCTCTCTTTATTTTTATAGAATCCAACTCTTGATTGTTCACATAAAGTGAAAATGAGGGCAGGATATCCCAAGCCTCCAATAACAGCACTACCAGCAATACTTTGAGCATGATGAAGTATAAGTGCACCAACATATATTGTCTTCATTTTATAAATGCAATAGTTCAACACAGCTCGATCCTTTGTAACATCAACAAGATGATTTGTAGGTAAAAGTCTAGCAGAGATAAACTGATTTCACACATTACACTGAATCATCAACATGGAAGCAGGGAAGTTAACTATTTTTTTATTCTTTATCTTCCAATCCCTTCTTCCATTAGTCAGAAAGGCAATGACTTCTTCCAGTGATGAAGTAGTGATAACAAAAGGGGCATATTCATCATGGAAGAAATTTGTTAGCGCAAATAAGACATTAATCCTTTCGGAGGTAGACTCAACTTTCATACCTCTCACCAGAATATGATCTTCCGCAGTGAACCTTAGGTTGGTATAGAACTCTCGAACCTTCGGGATGATGGCTATATCAATGAAGTAGCAGAATCACACCCAATTTCTAGCAAGAATCAACCTTTCAAACTCACCTCCTGGGTTCACAATTGCCCTTTCCTGGATTAATCTCTGGGTCTCAATTTGTGCATTGTAATAGTGTTGGGACTTGAAATTAATGAACTTTTGAGAATCAAATTCGTCCGACGTTCTTCCTCTTTTGTATGGAGAACCATCAAAGATACTACCAAAATCTAAATAAATTTGAAATAAATTACTAAAGAACAAATCTAACTCCCTAAGCATGATTATTTGGTAAGAAACTTTTTACCATGAGTTTTCTTTAAGCATTTTCATCAAAACTCCCATTTTTTGGATCTCCCAAAATCCATGGTGAAAAATAAAAAATTTCTAAGTTTAAGTAAATCTCTTACCAAGAGAAGATGAAATCCATTATTTTTTGCCTCCAAATCTTTTTCCTTAGCCAGTAATGTGATGCCCTAAACTAAAGGTTGGAGGAGGAAGAAGACATAGCGGCAAAAATGGACGTTTTGGTGTGATTTCACGGGTTTTTTAGCCAATCTATCGTGTTCGGTCCTTTGGCGCATCATACCCCAAGGCTTGTAAGTTGGAGCTTCATGCACCAATCTGGTGCATCATGCGCCAGAGTGTATTTTTGCCAGATCTCAATTTTTGTGGAAATTTGCTCCGTACCACTTAACATCAACCTTTATTTGACTCAAATAAACCTTTTTAAACATAATTTAACATCAAACCAACTCCAAATTTTCATAAACAACTCAAAACTCATATTTATATACGAAATACGTGTTATTACAGACTAACATTTTTTGAGCCAACACATAACAAATTCAGTGTTCTAAAACAAACCAAAATCCCAACACTAAAATCTAAAAGTTAAACTTCAAAGCAATAAACATAGATAGTGCAACAATAGAAATTAAAGGTAATCTAACATATTAAACTAAAACAAACAATATTATACAAAACATTACGTGCTTAACTTAACTTCAAACATCTTCTTCACCCTCGTCTTCCTGGATATCTCCCATAGACTTGTAGTGCACATGCAGATTGTAAAAGGGCCTAAATGGAAATTCATAAGTTGAAATTTCCTCCTCAATCCAAGCTTGCTTCTTGAACATATGTACCAGACCATCTTCAATTCACCCTGTATGTTCAAAATGTTCCTTGAGTCTCCAATCTAGGTGATCTAATATTTCAGAAATATTCTCAATTGCATGCATAAGATTATGCACCTCTTTCTATATCTTCTTGATTCTCTTTAAAACTGCACTCGAGTTGTAGTAGGGTTGAATAGGTGATGAATTTTGGGATCCTGGATCCATTAGTAAATTCATATCATTTTCATCTCTCATTCTAATGCAACTATGGTAGACGTCAGGATCTATCAGTTTCTAAGGCAGTAGTACTTTCTCCCAACTTTCATAAGGTACTTGCGATTGAATGCAGAGTTAGAAAATAATAGATGGATGTCCCAATCCAGTTGCAGATCCATTCATGATCAAATACAAAACTGATTTTACAATTATGACTCCAATATCAATAGGTTTTATATTTTGAATACGGTAGTTCAGGATATCACTCTCCTTAGTGACATTAATAATTTTCATAGTAGCCAGTAATTTCGAGGAAATGAAGAAATGCCATGTCTTTGAAGTAGTATTTAATAATGATGTAGAAAAAACTCACATTCCCATCATCTCGGGCTTCCCAATTAGCACCTTAATCCGTAAGGTAACAGTAGAGCATGTAGGGGTAAAATTTGCATAGTGACAGACAAACATGTTCTTGATCATAAAAATTTTGTTGATTCTTGAAGGAGTGAACTGCATAAACCTATCTCGCACATAGATCATTCCTTGTTTGATCCCATGAAGATTTGCATAAAGTTTTTTCACCACAGGGACGACTACAGTAGCATTAGGGTAGCAAAGCATTTCTCAATGCCTTTGTGCAATAACTTCTTTGACTCAAGTATTCAGTGTGTTGAGTCCTCGATTCACAAATCCACTCTCTTTGATAAGCCTTTTCTTTACTATAACTCGATAAGGAAACCTCCGTGCGTCGAAACTGATGAACTTTCTTCAGTTAAAAATTCTAAATCTAACGTAGTTTCTAGAGTGGGAAGCTATTGGAATTGAAAAGTGGCAACTCTTTCCACGTTGCCCCCCTAAAATATGCCTTGGAGTCAATTTTTAGGATTTATTTGGTGGTGTCCCCGCTAAAAAATGCCATTTGAAATGTTTCAAGTCATTTTTGTCTCTAAGGTGCATCATGCGCCAATCTAGCACAACATGCACCAACTCTCTGGATTTTGGTGCATGATGCGCCAATCTGGTGCATCATGCACCAGTTCCAAAATATTGGCCATTTCGATTTTGATAAAATAAATTCTCAATTTTTTCACAACATAAGGCAAACAAAGATGTTTCTAAATATTTTTTATAAATACATGAATTTCGTAAAGACATAAATATACATATAAGATTTTAAACAATAACTTTGAAATTAAAGTGAACAATGATACATATGAGTTGCCTCACACATAGCGCTTGGTTTAATGTCGTTAGCCTGAAATTCATAGTCTCATTCTGGTTGATCTAACATGATAGTCTCTTTAGCATTTGGTCTTCGACCATCAAAACAAGGTTTTACTCTATGTCCATTCACTTTAAATATTCTTTCAGTTTTGGGATCTTCAATATTAACTGCTCTGTAAAGATAAACTTTTATAACTCTAAATGGCCCTTTCCATCTAGACTTTAATTTTCCAGGAAATAATTTCAATCTTGTATTATATAATAAAAATTATTGTCCAGGTTCAAATTCTTTTTTTATATCTTCTGATCATGTCATTCTTTCTTTTTTTCCTTATAAATTATCGAATTATTGTAAGATTCATTCCTAATTTCTTCAAGCTCATTCAATTGTAATAATATTTTCTCACGACCTTCTTTTAAATTGAAATTAAATTCTTTTATCGCCCAGTAAACTTTATGTTCCAATTCAACAGGCAAGTGAAAAGTTTTCCCAAAAATTAATCTATATGAGCAGATTCCTATGGGTGTCTTATAAGCTATCCTGTATGCCCATAATACAGTATCTAATCTAATAAACTAAAAATTTAGTTAGGATTAATACGCTTCTCCAAAATTTTCTTAAATTCACGATTAAATACTTCCGCTAAACTACTAGACTAGGGATGATAAGGGTTTGCAATTTTATGTATTATCTTATATTTTTCCACCAATCTTACAACTATTGCATTTTTAAAATGAGATCCTTCATCAGTAATGATCACTCTTGGCATTCCATATCTTGTAAAAATATGCACTTCGAGTGTCACATCAAAGTAAAGTGATTGATTCTATCCATTTTGAAACATAATCCACTGCAATCAATATATATATA
>NEWO01001231.1:60499-120443 GCA_003013225.1 Phalaenopsis aphrodite
GTCGGCGCCCAAGTTCAATTCTGCACATTTTGGTCCTTTTCACTCCAAATTCGCTCCTTTTTGCATCTTTTTTCTCCAATGACCCTAATTCATCATTCCTGCAAAAAAACATCAAAAATACCTTTCTTTAAAGTGCAATATCATCAAAAATTATATAAAATTGGTATGAAAATCTCAACATATTTTCCTCTGGTCATTCCCCATCAAAAGTCTTCTCTGTTGAGAAGTCTAGCCCACTCCTAGACCAAGGCCGCATCACCTGTTGGTCAAACACATACTTAGACCTTATACCAGAGCAAGGTAGCACTTTGAGAAGGTCTGTTGGACTATAAAGAAGCTTTCATAAGCACCGAATCAAGACATCATCGCTTGGGAAAAGGTATATTTCAAAATCTCTAATTTTAAGCTTAGTTTCATCAAATGTGAAGTGAACTTGTATTTCATACGTACGTAACCATATATATAGGTTCACCTTGACTAGATGAAGCTATAAGAATAAATCTCATGTGATTTTTTTGAGTATCGAGAGAGATCTTAGCATTTTAGTATGGACGGTTCTCGATTTAGAACAGATTGAGACAATGAACAGATGTCGTCCACCCACGCGTGTATCTATCTAACACCAGAGGAGGAGTAGGATGAATAGATTAAACATAAAGTGCAGGCCGAGTGAGCGTTGACACGAAAGGCGATGTCGAATGGGAGTGTGACACATGGTCTTTCGGAGCCGCGAGGATCCAGTCAGCACTGCATGGATAAGTAGAAAAATAGGGTATTTTTTATTTAATTAAATACTGAAACTGAAAAAATTCATAACTTGATGTAGAAAAATAATAAAAAAATTTAAAATATTATATTATTTAGTGAAAATAGGAGAATAATATGTAAAAACATTATTTGACCTGTCTCTAATTTTTAAATAATTAAATATTCTCTGAACTATTTTAATTTTAATTATGTAAGTAGTCCTCACCATGGCTTGAAACTTAGGGGGGTTTATTTCTCATGATAGTGAGGGCGTACTCTGATTTTTCCATGGTCAGAAGACACTTCCAGGTCTGAAACCCTAATTTTTAAGTCTAGTGGCCCATTTTTGCTTAAATTAATTACATAAATTAAAAAATTAATAAGAAAAATATGAGTTTTCATTTAATAGGTTCCCTGTAGTCACAGGATTCTAGGAAAAATATAAACTAAATTTAAATATTTATGAACATCTGTATAGCTAATTAGGCATTTTAACTCGTAAAAATTTAAATAAATATATTATAATTAAGAATTATAAACAATGATTTCACTTTGTAAATAATGATTATCTTAACTCTTTGTAAAAAGTTGAAGTGCATTTGAATTGATTTGATCATTAAAGTCTACTTTTCAAATGTAATGAGATTTTTGCATTAAAATAATTATAATAAATAAAATGTAATTAACAAAATTATGAAAAGCAGTTTTCTGACTTCCTTGTGATCAAGGGTACATAGGAAAATTATTATTTAATTTAAAATAAATAGTTCATTTTTGAGCTACTTTTTAAATTAAAATAATTAAAAAATAAAAAAATTGCAATAATATGACAATGCCTAAAAATGTTCCTAATTGCTCTCTGATCACTTTACACCCTTTGAAATATTTTGCATAATTTTTCTAATTTAGTTATATATTTTTAAATGCTAAAAATGTAGTTTTCTTAATTTTTTATTAAAATAATTTTAATAAATAAAATAAAATTATAAAAATGAAAAGTTTGTTTCTCTGAGATCTCAAGACTTAGATATATTTAATAAAATTATAAAAAGTAATTTTTGAACTTAAACTAGATTTTATATTTAATTAATCACTAAAATCAATAAATAATTATAATAATTAAAATATAATGAAATAAATCATGAAATTTCGTCTAAGTGGTCCTTTGGCCTAGGTAATCCTCTAATAATTTTCCCTTGAAAAGAAAGTTTACTTTGATTAATTAAATAAATTTGCATTGAAAATCCTATTTTTGAGCTAAAATAATTAAATAAATTAAATAGAATTATAAAAAAATTATAATTTATCCTTTGATTTTTTAATTAACCCATGAGTGGGGTACCATAAAAATTTCAAAGTCATTTGAGTTGTATTTAATGAGTTATGAAGTGGAGAGCCCAAGGGGCAAAGTTGTAGTTTTGGGATTTTGATGCCCTAATTAAATTTTAGGTTAAGTTAGAGGAGAAGTGGGTAATTTTGATCATAATAAACCCTTTTGGATGTTTGAAATATAATGAGTTAACAGGTTGAAACCAACTTGCCACCTTTTCATGGTAAGGGCAAATTTGTAATTTTATAAATTATTGTGACTTGAAGGTTAATTCAATTAGATGGCACTAAGGTTGTGGGCTTGAACTAGGAAGATAATTACTCACTTATTTGAAGCCCCTAGGGTGAGTAGATGATAAGCATGATCCTTTGATAAGAATTAAGTACTTCTATTTCAACATATTTTGATTGTTACAAATTCACCCCTAAGATTGAATTTAAGGGCTTAGTAGTGAATTGGGTTTGATATTTAAATTTGTTTAATAAGGATTAGAAAAGAGGAACATGATTAATTAATGAATACCTTTTAACACTACAAGCCCGACTTTTGTGGTGGGTACAAGATCTTTAATGACTTGAGATTGCCTTTAGGGGTACCCACTTACATAATTCTCAAATAAAATGCTGTATGAATGTCCGGGTACTCCACCCATGGGATAATTAAGATATCAAGGTTTATTGAGCACAAGGTATATTAATATACTGAGCTTGATTTAACTTCAGAAGATTAATTGAACAATATAATAAGTTCAAATGAACTTGAAACAATTCAAGAGATTGTAAAGGCTATCTAGCGTCATGCCCTGAACACTTTTATAAGCTTTGGGATATTTTGAAGGACAATTGAACTTATTATACTTTTTTTCCAAAAAATCATCCATTGAAACTTTTAGGGACCCACCAAGTTATGCTTCGAAACCCGATAATTCACCTAAATCAATAAAAACACCCTGCACTACTTATCATATACTAATTGACCCAATGCTCAAGGATTTAAGTCTTCTCTAAGGTATTTAAATCTTTGTGAGCAACTGCAGATATTTTATTTTTGCCACATATGGATCATCAAACTTGTGTAAGTTTGAGATCTAGTTGGCTAAGGCGATGACGATAATGCTATTGGGTACTAAAACGAGGGATACAATGTGGGATTTTAGAGTAGTATTTTCTACCGCAAGGACCTTTCATGAAAGGAGATGATAAGTAACAATGATACTATTCAACGACTCTTGAGAAAATGATTGCCCCCAATACCCTTAGGTCATTTGTAATTTTAGCTTGATTAAATTGATTGACTTGTGGACGACACCACTTTATAAAATGTTTCAAACTAAAATCTCTTTTGCATGATAAAACAAATTTTATATGCATTAAAACCAAATTTAAAAATGAAAATTTATAAAGGACCATGGTTAATCGCTTGGATCAAGGTTAGGACCGATGTCCATAAATTATAGGGTAGTAGCTCTTACTTTAGGTCAGGAAGCACATAGTCCAACACTGAGCCCCCACCTTTACCAATGTCTTATACCCATTTTTGGTCTTCTATATGTGACTACGGGTTTCTTTCTATTCGGGTTTTGCTACGACTAGTTTTTTCTGACTTTTCCGTACTAGACGCTGCCATTTACTTTCATGCAATTTATTTAGATTTATTGCAAATATATTCTGCTTTATGATGCTAACCATGCAACGAGAGTAACGAGAAGATGATAGGTTCACATTTATTTTTTATGCACTGTAACTTTATTTCTTTACTTTATAACATTTTTCTACCTACATTTATTTACTTTATATGCAAAATGAAACATATTTTAAAAACTAAACAACATTTTTAAAATAAAACAAAAATAACATAACATTACATAATATGACCTTTTGAATTTACGAGAGTCCCTCGGATGAGGTAACCCATTGTTGCTGACGAGATCTCCCTAGTTTAAATGAGTTTAAAACGTTGTTTAGACTAAGTAAATTTAAAAGAAAAATATTGATACCAGAATGAGGGAACTGTGGAATCCTAACCGGTGTCACTCTAATCAACTTTAACTTCCCCCAAATAAGACACTTAAACTAAAACAAAACAAAAAATTGACACATGTGGTAAAACCTTTAAACTTTAGACATTAGGGTTGCTACTTAGACGAGGAGCTTGGAGCTAGCACTATGAGCAGCACGAAACGTGGTTCTACAATATCAACTCCTTTCTTAGAATTTAATAACAAGCCATAAGATTTTGACGATATTTTGCCCAGCGTAACATAAATCCTCACCTCATCTTTAGGCCTTTGCACAATCATATTACACAATTTAAGCCCTAACTCATCTTAGGCTATGATAAGCCTAAAATATATAGTATTTTTAGATATATTTTATACCTATTTTTGAGATATTGCACTTTAATGAAATGTATTTTTGTGTTTTTCTTTCAGGTACAGATAAAAATATAAAAAATGCTTAAAGGAGTAAAAAAGGACCAGATTTGGAGCAAATAGGTGAAAATGTGCAAAAGTGCTTTAGCTCCACAGAGAAGGTTGCACCTTAGCGCCGGAGGCCCCGCACTTAAGCGCCAGTGGCAGATATTGGACGAGTAAATTTGGTTTTGTGAATTATTAATAGGTTTTTGAGGCACCTATTGGCTTAATAGGTGGTTACAACCACCATGGACGAAAATTATTGCGAAAGGATGCATCTCTTATAGGAAATACATAGAATCAAGACACATTTTAAAAAGATGCCAATGCACCTTTTGGAGAATTATAAAAGAAGGATGATTGGGACTTTGAAAGAGGTTCTGAAAGTATTGGAAAAGTTCTGAAAGTTCAAAAATTAAGGAGTTAGTTGGAGAGATTTTCAGGCATAACATATTTATCCTTTTTTTATTTCTAATTTTATATTAAGAGTGTTGTAAAAGAGAAGAGATTCAAAGGAACTTCAAGAGTTTGGTGGAGGACTTGAGATAAGTTTTTATCTCTTATTTTAGATTATTTTTTGTTTTAATTGAAACTTGTTGTTGGTTTGACAATGATTTCTACTTTTAAACTATAGTGTGGTTTTTTTTTTCTCCATGGATTCTGAGTATTTTTTTTTCTTTCTTCTTAAAATGATAAGGAATTAAGTGTTTGATGGAAGTTGTCGAGAGTACTGATCTTTAATGTTGGAAGAAGTTGTGATGATCTAAATCCATGTACATCATTTACTTCTTGATTTGGCCAATCCATATGTTAAAATTTATTGTGAGAATATGCAAGAACCGGGATGGTATTGTCTAGGTCAACAATTGGAAAGATTCACGTGAGGTTGTATGAATAAGAATATAGTTCATATGATTGAGTGCAAATAAATAAGGAAATTTTCATTGAAGAGTGTAGAGTTAGAGGACTTTAAAGTGACACGTTAAAGCCCCCAACTTGGTTTATTGTTTTAGGTTCTGAGACGAGATGTTAGCCTCTAGGTGGAGGGAATCGAGTGAACTCTAGAGTGAGATATAGTATCTTCCCTACCTAGCCGATCTTCAGAACTATTCAAACTTTAAATTAGCCAATGTTCTTTCTAGCATCTCTAGTAAGGGTAAAAAACATTATTACTCCTATTGACACAACACAATATGTATCCTTCTAGAACATAATTCCCATACTTTTTACTGATTCATGATAAGGAGAAAGATATTTTCATATTTAGTGCTTTTCTTCTACAAAAACTCAAATGATCTTTTGAAGTTTGTATTTTTTTATCAAAATAAAAAAATTACCAAAAATATTTAAACTTTATTTAATGTGAAAATATCTTTAGTTTAAATAATTATCTTTTTAAAAATAGAAAGTTTTCCAAAAAGTGCATATTGCATATCTTCCCTGTGGTTTCGATATTCATGTCTTAATAAAAAATTCCTATATTACTTGATAACGATACGTATACTTGCGTAGTATCCTAATATATATAAATTAAAAGTTAAATTCTTAATTTTCTTCAGGATCAAGTTTTTGGTTTTGTTGCGAAATAAGGAAATATAAGTGAAAAAGATAATCAGAGTTATTGTTATACTGATGCATATAAGCAGCTATCAGAGATTATGTTTTTGGCACCGTTGCCGGAGAAGTGAACTGAAAATTGTAAAGAATCTACTAATTTAAAAGCAAATTTCTATGTTTAGAAAGTCTTATTTAAAATTTAAGTTATTGTATTTTAATTTGTGTGTGTTTAGTTTTATTTTATTTTATGTTAGTGTATGCGTAGTTCAGGTTTTGAAGGACTAGTACCCTACGATTCTGAATTAGAGAGAAATGTAATCAGAAAACCAAAAAAAATTAAAATCTTGAAAAATCCAAAAAATGACAAACCAAAATGATCAAAATGCCAAAATTCATCTAGAGTTTAGACCTTTAAGAAATTTTGCCAACCGTATTGTAGATGAACTACATTATAATATTAAAAAACCTAATATAATAGCTGATTCATTTGAGCTTAAACCTGCTATTATATAAATGGGATCAAACAATTAGTTTGGGGGATCACCAAGTGAAGATCCAAATTTACATCTTGCCAATTTTCTAGAATTATGTGCTACATCTAAATACAATGGTGTATCAGATGATGCCATAAGACTTAGGTTATTTCCTTTGTCACTGAGGGATAAAACTAAGATGTGGTTGAATTTGTTAGCACCTGGATCTATCAGAACTTAAGGTGATTTAGCACAAAAATTCCTTGCTAAATATTTTCCACCATAAAAAATTGCAAAGCTTAGAAATGATATTACATCTTTTAATCAGTTTGAAGGGGAATCTATTTATGAAGCATGAGAAAGATTTAAAGAACTCTTAGTAAAGTGTCCAAACCATGTTATACCAGATTCATTAATAATTCAAATTTTTTATAATTGATTAGTTGGCTCTCTTAGATCAATTATCGATGTCACTGCTGGTTGTTCATTGATGTCAAAACCATTTCATGACGCATATGCTACAATTGAAGAAATGGCTACCAATAATTTTAAATGGCCTTCTGATAGGGTGAATCCTAAGAAAGTAGTCAATATTCTTGAAACTGATGCATTTACTATGCTAGTAAATCAAGTTGCTGCAATTTCAAGGAAGTTAGATCAATTTGGAATCATTTTTTCTCAACCAATTTTCATGATTGAAGATAATTCACTAGGCCAAATAGTAGATTCTCAAGCTTCATTAGAAACTTTGAATGTCATAAATAATAAGTAGAATAACCCATATTCAAATCATTATAACCGAAGTTGGAAAAACCATCGCAACTTTAACTGTAACAACAATTTAGATGGTAATAATCAGCAATTGGGGAGCAATCAAGTAAACCTTTGGGAAACTGGAAAAATCAAGGGAATAATAATTATAGATCTACTTATCCTCCAAGTTTCAACAGTAATACATAATTTAAGGAGAAGAAGTTGTTTATAGAAGAAGTGGTGTTACAAATGGGAAATCAACTACAAAGTCAAGAAGCTACAATTAGAAATATTGAGAATCAACTTGGGCAAATAGCAAATTCTTTAAGTAATAAATCCCAATGAACACTTCCTAGTAATGCTGAATCAAATCCAAAAGACCAGAATAAAGAGCAAGTAGAAGCCGTTCAACTTAGAAGTGAAAGAGAGTTAGAAGGTAGGGTTCAAAAAGAAATTGAAGTTGAGAGAGAATAAATTTAAGAATCAAAAGAGGACGCTCCAAAAGATTCTAAAAGACCTATTTCTCCACTAAAAATTGATTTGAAAAAACCACCACCTCCATTTCCTCAAAGACTTTGTCAGCAAAAGTTGGACAAGCAAATTTCAAAATTTATGAAAATATTTAAGAAGCTTATAATTAATACTCCATTTGCTGAAGCCTTAGAACAAATGTCAAGCTATGTAAAGTTTATGAAGGATATTCTCAACTGGAAAAGGAAGTTTGAAGATAATGAAACTATTGCACTTAGTGAGAAGTGCAGTATTATAATTCATAAAAAGCTTCCTGAAAAGCTTAAAGATCCTGATAGGTTTACAATTCCATGTGCAATAGGAGACAGATTTTATGAAAAAGCCTTATGTGATTTAGGTGCAAGCATTAACCTTATGTCATTATCAATATTCAAAAGATTGAGATTAGGAGAAATAAATCCTACTACTGTAACTCTGTAGTTAGCAGATCGTTCAATAACATACCCTAAAGGAGTTATAGAAGATGTCCTAGTGTAAGTAGATTAATTTATCTTTCCTGTTGATTTCATTGTGCAAGGTATGGAGGAAGAAAAAGAGATACATATCATTTTGGAGAGACATTTCCTAGCCATAGGAAGAGCCATGGTAGATGTGCAGAAAGATGAATTAATAATTCCTGTCAATGATCAAACTGTTACTTTCAATATTTCAAGATCAATGAAATATACTGCAAAAGGTAAAGATGATGAATGTTATAGGATAGATGTTATAAGATATCTAAGTGAAAGGCATTTTAAAACAACTTATGAATAAAACTCTGAATAAAAAGATTTGGAACACGAGCAAGAAGAGGAATTAGTTTAATGTGAAGAGCTTCTTAAGGAAGACTCAAACTATGTTCGAGAAAGTTTTGAAATTTTATACACGATAGACAAAGATAAATCATTTTTTCCATCAATTGAAAAACCTACAGAACTTAAGTTAAAGTTACTTCCTGAGCATTTAAAATATGTCTTTTTAGGAGATTCATCTACTTTACTAATTATAATTTCCTCAAAATTAACGATGAAAGAAGAAGAAAGGTTGATGAAATTTTTGAAAAATTTTAAGAAAGCCTCTGGATGGACAATTGCTGATATTAAAGGAATTAGTCCTTCAATTTTTATGCATAGAATTTATATGGAAGATAACTGCAAACTTAGGGCTGATCCTCAAAGGAGACCGAATCCTGTTATGAAAGTTGTTAAGAAAGAATTTTTAAAGTGGTTAGATGCTGGAATTTTCTACCCTATTTCAGATAGTGCATGGGTTAGTCAAATTCACTGCATTCTTAAGAAAGGAGGAGTAACTGTAACTGTGAATGAACATAATGAATTAATACCTACTAGACAAGTTATAAAGTGGCAAATATGCATTATAGAAAATTAAATCTTGCCACTAAGAAAGATCATTTTCAATTACCCTTTCTAAATCAAATGCTGGATAGACTAGTTGAGCATAAATACTTTTATTTTCTGGATGGATATAATGGTTATCACCAAATACAAATATCTCATGAGAATCAAAAGAAAACAACTTTTACCAGACCTTATGGTACTTTTACTTTTAGAAGGAAGTCCTTTGGTTTATGTAATGCCTCTGCTACATTTCAAAGATGTATGATGGTAATTTTTTGTGATTTAATTGAAAAAGTGATTGCCGTATTCATGTATGATTTTTTAGTGTTTAGCACTTCATTTGACTGATGTTTAGAACATTTATCTAAAGCTCTTAAAAGCTGTGAAGAAACAAATTTAGTCCTTAATTGGGAAAAATGCCAATTTATAGTAGCAGGAGGAATTGTATTAGGTCATCAAATATCAGCACATGGTATGGAAGTAGATCCTACTAAAATTCAAGTGATCGCTAATTTACTTTATCCAATAAATGTAAGGTAAATTAGGAGTTTTTTAGGACATGCTGGATTCTACAGGCAATATATTAAAGACTTTTCAAGATTGTTAAGCCTTTATGCCATTTACTCAAAAAAGATGCAATTTTCAATTTTGATAAGGAATGCCTAAAAGCTTTTAATTTATTAAAAGAAAAATTAATCACTACACCAATTATAGTATCACCAATTTGGGGAAAACCTTTTGAATTGATGTGTGATGCTATTGATTGTGCTATAGGAGTTGTTTCAGGACGAAGATATGATAAAATTTTCAAAGTAATTTACTATGCTAGTAAAACTCTTAATAAAACTCAAATCAATTATACAACAACTAAAAAAGAGTTATTAACAATAGTATATGCTTTTAATAAATTTAGATCATATTTAATTGGAACTCATTGTGTAGTGCATATAGATCATTTTACTATTACGTACTTAATGAAAAAGAAGGATGCTAAACCTAGACTTATAAGATGGATTCTTATTTTGCAAGAATTTAATTTTGAAATAGTAAATCGAAAAGGAACTGAAAATCAAATTGCCGATCATTTGTCCAGGCTTGAGTTAGCAAAATCACTCTGTATTGAAAAATAAATTAATGAATATTTTTCAGTTGAAAAATTGTTCACTATTAATGAGTTGCGTGTTCCGTGGTATGCTGACATTGTGAACTTTATTGTTAGTGATATTATACCCTATGGAATGACATACCAACAAAAGTGGAAATTTATTTCTGAAGCTAGGGCTTATTTTTGGGAAGACTAATTTTTATATAAACAAGGAAATGATCTAATTATTCGAAGATGTGTACCATTAGAAGAAACTTATGAAATTATCCAAAAATGTCATAATTTTGATTTTGGGGCACATTTTGGTGTTGATAAAAAAACATACAAAGTTTTACAATCTGGATTCTATTAGCCTACAATTTTTAGAGATGTTAATGCTCATATCAAAATTTGATATATGTCAACGGGTATGCAATATTTCTAGAAGAAATGAGATGTCCCTCAATTATATGCTAGAATTTGAAATATTTGATGTTTGGGGATTAGATTTCATGGGACCATTTATACCATCTTTCGGAAATTTATATATTCTGTTAACAGTAGACTATCTATCCAAATGGATAGAAGTTATTGCTTTACCTTGATGTGATGTTCAAAGTTTTGCAAATTTTTTGAAAATGAACATATTTTGTAGATTTGGGATGTCGAGAGTTATCATTACTGATGGGGGAAGTCATTTCAGAAATGATGGGGGAAGTCATTTCAGAAATGTCATAATGGAAAATTTATTAAAGAAATATCATATAAATCATAAGATTGCTACTATTTATCATCCTCAGACAAGTGATTTGGTTGAATTATCCAATGAGAAAATTAAAAGAATTATGAAAAAATCTATGAATCTAACAAAAATGAATTGGTCAGTGAAACTTGACTATGCTTTGTGGGCTTATAGGACCGCATACAAAACTTTTATAGGAATGTCCCCATATAGGCTAATATTTGAGAAAGCTTGTCACTTACCAGTTGAACTTGAGCATAAAGCATATTGGGCAATAAAAGAGTTCAATTATAATTTTAAAAATACTGGTGAAAAAAAGGTTATTGCAATTAAATGAGCTTGAAGAGATAAAGAATGAATCTTATGAGAGTGCCAAGATTTATAAAGAGAAGATGAAGATGCGGCATGATCGAAGGATTCTTATTAAAAATTTTCAGCTTGGGCAACAAGTTTTGCTATATAATGCAAGGTTAATATTATTTCTAGGCAAACCTAAGTCCAGGTGGATGGGCCCATTTGTTGTGCTAAAAGTTTATCCTTATGAAGTTGTGGATATTAAAGATCTCAATTCTGAGAAAATATTTAAAGTTAATGGACATAAATTGAAACCTTATTTTATAAGGGATTGACATAAACTTAATGATGGAATGATGTTGGGTCAACCAGAATATGCACTAGTTATGTCGAGCTGACGACGTAAAACCAAGCACTTTGTGGGAGGCAACCGATAGTTATCAAAGTATTTTTATTTTGATTATTGTTTTGTGTGTGATTAAGAAAATTGTGGCAGTATTTTTGAAACTATTATGTGTTAGAAAAGATTTTGAGACTTTATTTAGTGACCAAGAAATGTTACAATGAGAATTTAGATGTTAAGTTGATCGGTGCAAAAATGTGCACTGGCGCTTAAGCGCCAGATCCGGCGCTTAAGCGTGATAGTTTAAACACATGTGTGAAATTAATATTCTAGAAGGTTTAACCACCAATTAGTTTGTAAAAACGTGCCAAGGCAGTTTCCAAATGTGTCTAGGAGTTATTGGAAGGATTTAGGCCTATAAATAGAAGGGTTTTGTGAAGGAATTTCACCCCAGATCATTTCTAGCCCTAAAAGTCTAAGAGAAAGTGAGATTTATAAAAAAGACTTCATGGGAGAAGGATTTGAAGAAGAAGGAATAAACATGAGGAAAAGGTTCATTAGTCAAAGTGCACAAGAAATGTATAACAATTTTTTAGTTGTTAGTATTGAAGGGGTATTAGACAAGATCAACAAAATGGAGAATATTATTACTTTATTGTAGAAAAAATTACTTAAGTTGCATGCACATCTAGAGCATATTGGATGGCAATTGAAGATGTAATTTAGCCACACAATTTATATAAAGGAAGAAGATAAGGTGATGTTCATAAAGTAGAGTGGATTGAAGAAGATAGTATCAGAGCTCGTCACTACTGTCTGTTTTATGAACTCTATATTCCTTGAGAGACTAATGAAAGACAGGAATTTATTCCTTTGAATGAAGAATGTAATTAAGTTTAGTGTTAGAATTTGTGTGTTAGAAGTTTTTGTTTTCAAGTGGTTTAGTGTTTAATTCTTGTTTTAAATATTTATGACTTCATTATGTGTAATGATTGTTGTGTATTTGTATTTAGGAAAAATTTCTCATCTAAGACTAATTAGAGTGAGAATTAAGTGTTTAAAAGTAATTGTACTTGTTTGTGAATTAATATAAATTGTTTTGTGTGAAAATTTTTGTTATTTTTAGCCTTGAATTGAAATAGTTATTATAGAGAATTTTGAGAGAGAGGGGAGTTATAGGAAGTTGAAAATAGACATCTAAGTGCTATGAGACCATTTATGGGTTTTTTAGTTAAGCAAATAGTGCATTTTACTTTAATTTAAAAATATTAAAAATCATGCACTGGCGCCTAAGCGCCACATCTCACGCTTATGTGTGTGCCAACCCGAGAGGCAGGCGCCTAAGCACCACTTACCCACGCTTAAGCGTCAGTTCACCAAAATCGGTTTGCGAATGATTAAAAGTGAAATTTTGGCCCAAAAATCACCATTTTTATGCCTCTCGTCTCTTTCAACCTCTCAAAATCACGATTTTGGAAGGCTAGGGCACATCTAAAGTGAAGATTTCTTGGTGGAATCAAGTGAAACTTGCTAGATCTAAGTTTCTTGATGTAAAAGCTTTACTTCTATGCAAAATTTTTGAATTTCAATCGTGTATTTTAAGCTCATTTAGAGAAATTCAAAAATTAACTATTCATGGTGAAAAATGAGAAAAAGATCTATGGAAATTGCATGGGAAGTGTAGATTATACTTTGGAAGTTTAGTTTAGTAATTTAGACTTGATTTTTTTATGTTATTTTTGGAATTTAAAAAATTTGTAGAATGAAACCAAGAATGAAGAGGAGCAAAGGAAAGAGCCCTTTTGATTCGAGTAAATTTGTTAGTTCGAAGGCTCAGGATTGGTACAATGATGCGTTGCAAATCACAGAAACTGATTCAGAAGTGATGTTTTAGGAATCCAGGTGGAGACGTAGAGGATTTGATCATTCGCCAATAGTGGGGACAATTCTGATGTTTCTCTACTTTGGCGGTTATTTCTATTGTTAAAAAGTTCTATGCAAACCTCTATGAGGCTGAAGACAATCGAGTCATGGTTCGAGGAAAGTTGATACCATTTTCATCGAAAGTAATCAACTTGTTTTATCATCTTCCACCTGATACGTTATGTTTTTATGCAAATTATAGTCCGACTGAAGCGGAGTTAGATGAGATTATTTCTTACTTGACTATTGGGAGAGGACTTTGGAAGATTACTAATGAAAGGAGAGTCAACTTCCCAATTTCAAAGTTATGTGCACCTTTAAAGGCCTAACACTATTTTGTTTCTGTTCGTCTGCTACCAATAAATCATCTCAATAAAGTTACCACAGAGAGAGGCATTAAATGATTGTCTCCAGGATGGAAAGCTCATCAATATAGGAGCTTTGATTTATCAGACTATCATCAGTTATGCTACTGTCATTACTACTGCAGGTCTGGAATTTGTTTCCTTGATCTTTTCTTTGTGTGAGTAGGCTGTGACAACGAATTTATATATGCTTGAAAATATAAGTATTTAATACTGCTGCTAAAATGTTTACTTCCTCAGCAACTGCACCAAAACTTAATAATAGTTATAGATTCGATAAAAATGGATGTATAAAATATTCAATAATTGTAAAGTCACACTTATCAATGCAAGTATATGTATCGCTCAAGTAATATAGGGCTCTAATGGAGTCCTAGATATCGATCCCACAGGGAGTAATATTAAAATGATGAACTAAGATATTAGAAAAAGCAATACTCAATCGCAACAATGGAATTCAATTTGCTTATCTGTCATTAATAGGCAATTGAAATAAATATGTAAATTTAATAACTCTTAATTAACTAATTATCTTAATGAGGTTTTTAATGTGATATTCAATATATAAGAAAACATCCTTCTCCTTATCAAGAAATTATAGTGAATGGATAAAGTAAATCAGTTCAACTTGTATTATGCCAAATAGGAGCATACCAATTCTTTACCCTTTGGTCCAAGCATAAAGAAGATTGACTAATCCTACGCTTGTTTACTAAATCTATGGCTAGGCTGGGAGAATACCGACTCTCAATTCAGAGCTCCCACATTCCCCTCACCTGAGGGCTAACATCTACACTTAAGCACCCAAACGATTGGACCGAATTGGGGATTTTAGTCTGTCACTCTAAAATCTTCAATTCTACTCCCGATAATTTTATTTCCCTATTGATTTGCACCCAAATTCTAAGGGCTTTGACCTCCCTGAATCTTGGATGTAATTTTCACTTTGGTTGTAAAACTCAACATATTTTAACAAATCAGTTGGCCAGATTGAAAGTAAATTAAGATCGAAGTGAAAAGATCATCACAATTTCTTTAACATTTTCATGGCTTCACCAATTTAAATCACCATTTCACAAATCTCAAGACAAGGAGAAAGACAGAGAAAACTACTCAGATCTCATGGAGAAAACACAACAAAACTCAGAATTCATATATAAAATCAAAGTCATACAAACTACAACAATAAATAAACTTATCTCTAATTTCTCCTCAAGAAAACTCCTCGAAGTTCCTCTGAATCTCTTCCTTTCTTTACGACACACAAAATTCCTCTTCAAAGCGGCAAAGAGAAAGAAATCTCTCACTTTCCCTCCACTCTTACAATCTCTTGAAGAATTCCTCACAAATTAGACTCTCTACACACTATTGGAACTCTTGTAACCTTCCAACTCCTCGAACTCCTCTTCCATTTTTGGCCAAAATCTTCTTTTAAAGTTGTAGATGAGTTTTCCCAAGAGTTGCCTAAGTACCCCTCTTAAATTCATCCTCATCCAATGCTTTGTTGGACATAACCGTCGGGCTTGCCATCAACGACCTCGAGGGCACCGTCAGAGGGTTTTCTAAGTGAATTAATTCTAGAGTCTCGGGAAAAGTCCGTCGTTGGTGCCATTCGGCTTGCATTCGGCACCATTGGGCTCGCATTCAACGTCCTAGTTCAAATATTCACATTTTGGTCTTTTTCACTCCAAATTTTCTCCTTTTTGCATATTTTTTCTCCAATGACCCTAATTCATCATTCCTGCAACCAAACATAAAAAATACCTTTCTTTAAAGTACAATATCATAAAAAACAATGTAAAATAGGTATGAAAATCTCAACATATTTTCCTTTGGTCAGGCTGGAGTTAAATATGATAGCTGGGAGGAAGTGTTGTTACCTCTAAAGCCCATCACTAAGGTGAATGTGAAGACTTATTCTAAGCATTCTATTTTTAGCTGGAGAGATGGATTTTCTTGGAGTTATGGAATGGAGACATCTGCTGCTTCTACCTCTGCTGCTTCTACATCTAGACCATCTACCTCACGTGCTTCTACATTTAGAGGTGAGTCTACTGAGACCCAAGATCAATTATTGCAAAGGATGATGGATAATATTAACCTTATCGCTGATAGGGTACAAAATTTCGAGTATTTTGCAGAGCATACTGATTGGTATAATAGGAAAAAAGTGATTATGAAGAGAAATTTCACTCATCTTTGGAGAGCCTCATTAGGGGTAACCAAGAAGTGCAATTTCCCCCATATTCTAGAAACCCTGATTATGAGCTTGCAGAAGTTTGGGATAATTGTGATTCAGAGGATGAGGAGTAGAACTGAGAGATTTATTTTTATGATTGTAATATGATATGAACTATATGGTCTGGGCTTGCTACATTTGCATCTATGTGTTGGTTTAAACTATGTGATGTGGTTTGACTTTTATGTTTAAGTGTGAATTGTGATGTGATGTGTTTTCATGTTATAGACTTGAGACATGTATGTATATTTACTTGTGAGACTTTTATTTTTAATTATATTGTAATGTTTGTGTTAGTTGGTAGTTTGTTTTAAATTATAGGGTAGTAACTGTTGTGGGTTTTGTGATTTAGTTAGTTTGGAACTTAACGTAATTCTATGTCTTTTGTAAAGTTGAAAATCTTGCTAACATAAATCTTAAATTTGAAACTTAGGAAACTACTACGCTGTTTTTTTCTTATATCATGTTTGTGAGTTTGTTTTTATGTTGAGATTGTGAAGTCAAGTTTGTGTGTTAGTTTGCTTTTATGTTTATACCCACTGTTTAGAAGTCTATTGAATCTCTACATGTTAAATTGAAAGGAAAATATTAGAAATTTTGATCAAAAATAATTTTACTCTTGTTTTTAGTTTTATACTTGTGTCATTAGAATATAAAATTTCATGTAAGCATGTTATTCTTATTTTCATTTCTACTTATATATATTTGATGCTAAAATGTTTAATCTGATAAAAATTTAAGTTTTGGGGGGGGGATGAAAAATATTTTCAAAACTTTATTTTTATTTTTTCTGAAATGAACTAAATGTGAATTTGATTTGAAAATAAAAATTGATAACGTATATGAAGTTATATTAGGGAAGTAAAATTTGATTTTAGAAATGAGTAAGAGAATTTAGTTGAAATTTTGAGTAATGAAGAAAAACTTTAAGTTAAAAGTTTTTAGTGTAGAAAATAATTAATATAAGTAACTATCTTTAGTAAGAAACATTGTATTTTTGAAAATTTTAGAAAGTTAGACTTTTATGTTTAATACTTAAATTTCTTTTATTAAAATAATTTTAAAAACTATCATTATATATATAAGTAAAAGTTTTGTATCAAGGCTTTGCTTTAGGAATGGAAAAATATAATTCTAAATTATTAAAGGCTCATCCAAATATAGTAATCCTTGCCTAAAAAGAAAATAAAAGAAAAAGAGAAAAAGAAAAAAAGAAGAGAAAAAGAAGAAAAGAGAAAAGAAAAAGAATATATATAATTAAGGAGAAGCTTGAGGATTACTGCCTAATTAAAAATTGGCTCTACATCTGATCTTTTTAAAGTATAAGACTTGAGAAAATCTTAAGCTTATAGATATAATATAGTAAGTAAAATTATTCTTAATAAAAATTTTTAAGTGTAGATAATAAAAGAACTAAATTCTAAATTTGGAAGACTTGCAATATTTTTGAATTAGATAGAAACTCATATTTTTATCTTTCTTAACATTTAAAATTTTTAAACTTTAAATTGGTCTCATTTACTGAATAATTTTTCTAAATTAGACTACTATATCTCTAAATATAAATTTTAATAACTCCTAAAAAAACTCATATACTTATCATGCATATTTAGTTTTTAAAGATTGAAGTGTCACTTGAGGATAAGTAACATTTTACGTTGGGGGATTTTGATACGCCTAAAATATATAGTGTTCTTAGAAACATTTTTATACCTATTTTTGAGATATTGCGCTTTAATGGAAGGTACTTTTGTGTTTTACTTTCAGGTATAAGTAAAAAGGTGAAAAAAGCTTAAAGGAGTGAAAAAGGATCAAATTTGGAGTAAATAAGTGAAAAATGTGCAAAAGTGTTTTGGTGCCTAAGCGCTAGATCCGACACTTAAGCACCGGGTAAATAAAGAAGGCTGCGCCTAA
The DNA here is from genome assembly GCA_003013225.1 of Phalaenopsis aphrodite. Lineage (NCBI taxonomy): Eukaryota > Viridiplantae > Streptophyta > Magnoliopsida > Asparagales > Orchidaceae > Phalaenopsis > Phalaenopsis aphrodite. Next base: position 78,545 of record NEWO01001231.1, read on the forward strand.
GCGCCAGAGGCCTCATGCTTAAGTGCTTGTGGCAGTTATTGGACGAGTAAATTCAGTTTTTGTGAATTTTAAGGCACCTATTGGCTTAATAGGCGGTTACAAGCGCAAATTATTATAAAAGGATGCATCTCTTGGGGAAATACATCGAATCAAGACACATTTGAAGAGATATCAAAGCACCTTTTGGAGAATTATAAAAGAAGGAAGATTGGGACTTTGAAAGAGGTCTTGAAAGTACTGGAAATGTTTTGAAAGTTCAAAAATTATGGAGTTAGTTGGAGAGATTTTCAGACACCACAAATTTATCCTTTTTTATTTATATTTTTATATTGAGAGTGTTGTAAAAGATAAGAGATTCAAAGGAACTTCAAGAGTTTGGTGGAGGACTTGAGATAAGTTTTTATCTTTTGTTTTAGACTACTTTTGGTTTTAATTGAGAGTTGTTGTTGGTTTGATAAGATTTCTACTTTTAAACTAAAGTGTGGTTTTGTTTTCTCCATAGATTATGAGTAGTTTTCTTTATCTTTCTTCTTAAGATGATAAGTAATTAAGTGTTGGAAGGAAATTGTGGAGAGTATTGATCTTTAATGTTGGAAGAAGTTGTGATGATTTAAATCCATGTACTTCATTTACTTCTTAATTTGGCCAATCCAGATGTTAAATTTATTGTGAGAACATGTAAGAATTGGAATGATATTGTCTCAGTCAACAACTAGAGAGAATCACATGAGATTGTATGAATGAGAATGTCGTTCATATGATTGAGTGCAAATAAATAGAGAAATATTCATTGAAGGGTGTAGAGTTAGAGGACTTTAAAGTGACAGGTTAAAGTCCCCAACTTGGTTTTTATTTTAGGTTCTGATACGAGTTGTTAGCCCCCAGGTGGAGGGAATCGAGGGAATTCTAGAGTGAGAGCTAGTGTCTTCCCTGCCTAGTCGGTCTTCAGAACTATTCAAACTTTAAATTAGCCAATGTTTTTTATAGCATCTCTAGTAAGGCTAAAGAATATTATTACTCTTATTTGACACAACACAATATGTATACTTCCACAACAAAATTCCTATACTTATTACTGATTCATGATAATGAGAAAGAATTTTTCATATTGAGTACTTTTCTTCTACAAAAACTCAAGTTATCTTTTTAAGTTTGTACTATTTTTGTCAAAATATAAAAATTACCAAAAATATTTAAACTTTCTTTACTATGAAAACATCTTTAGTTTAAATAATTATCTTTTTAAAAATAGAAAGTTTTCCAAAAAGTGCATATTGCATATCTTCCCTATGGGTTCGATATTCAGGTCTTAATAAAAAAGTCCTATATTACTTGATAATGATACGTATACTTGCGTAGTATTCCAATATATATAAATGAAAAGTTAAATTCTAATTTTTATTCAGGATCAATTTTTGGTTTTGTTGCGAAATAAGGAAATTAGTTTTATTGTGAAATAAGGAAAGATAAGTGAAAAATATAATCAGAATTATTGTTATACTATTGCATATAAGCAGTTATTGGGGATCAGGCTACGAGGTCATCATTTGTTATGATGTAAACCCTCCTATCTTCCAGGGTGTTTGTAAGATTGTGTCATATAAATGTAAACCCTAATTAATAAAATTGTCAGGATAAAACATTTAATAATATCTCTCTGAAATTGAAGCCTCACCATAGGATAGGAGAGGAAGTCACCAAGGTTCTCCTCAGGATCCATGACATCCTTTAGTTTTCTCATTTTCGATTCCATAATAAATGTTCCAAACTTTATCTTTTCTCATTTGACACTCCTTAATCCGACCTTGAAAGTCCTACCCTTTGAAATCCTTGAAGACAATATTTTCTGATCTAAATCGAGTGTTTTCTTATGCGACCTTGGTCATTTAAGATGTAATTAACTATATGGGCTTGCCCTTATAGGAAACTTTAGAACCCAATTTAATATAAAACTTATCTAATCTTTTGTATTAGATAAGGTAAATTTATCAGTTAACATAAATAGTTTCAAAAATTAAAATAGATGTCATAAATTCTTTAGTTTATTTATTCGAGCCTCATTAGCAAGTAATGTGTCTATTCCATAGGATAGATGCATCACTTTCAGTGTTGTGCTCGTTTATCTAAACGATAGAATATATCAAATCGATTTTGTCTCATATTTTTAAAATTTAAAATACTAGTTTTCAAAATTATATATACATAAATTAAATTAAATATTTTATTCCCAATTTGGCGACCGAAATTAAAGGTACATCCGTCCGGAGGTGTCCTGCCTCAGAATTGTTGGAGTAGAGGGCTCAACTCATCAGAAGAGGGAAGTGGTGGCTGAAAAAGGAGGTGGTCTCTGAGGGAGAGGTGGTGGGCGAGTTAGGGTGTTAGCTGAGTGGGAGATGGTGGTTGAGTGAGAGGTCATGGTAAAGTGAGGGTGTTAGCTGAGTGGCAGGTAGTGACAGAGTGTTCAAAATTAAAGGTGTGAGAGTGGATACAGTGGTGGTGGTACTTGATCCCAAATTTTTTTTATGTTAATGTGATGTATGTGGTTATATTCTTAATTTTTTCCTTATTTATAATTCTTACCTTGCAACGACACGAAAAACTTGATCACCAACAACAAGTAGACACAAACTTGACTTTGAAGCAAATAAAAATACAATTATTATATTTAAATATGGGATACTATGCAAGCATATATATCATTATCAAGTAATATAGAACTTTTTGATTAAGCCCCAAATATCAAACCCACAGGGATGATGTGCAACTTTAAATCATGAGAAATTAGATAACAAATTCTACTTAGCAAAATATTCTTATTCAAACTCTGGATGTTATAATAGGAATGAAAGTTTGATTCTTTTTGCAAGTTTTTATAATTGAAAATAAAGTAAACAACTAACTAAATTTAACTAGATACTTGTAAGGTGAAGGCAATATAAATAAAATATCATTTTCCTTATCATGAATCAACAACAAGTATAGGAATATTGTTGTCGAAGTATTCTAATTGTGTTTTGTCAAATAAGAGTAATAATATTCTTTACACTTACTAGAGATGCTAGAAAGAACATTGGCTAATTTAAAGTTTGAACAATCTTGAAGACATGTTAGTTAGGGAAGATACTAGCTCTCACTCTAGAGTTCCCTCTTCTCCCTCCATCTAGACGGAAAGATCTCATATCAAAACCTAAAACTATAAATCAAATTAGGGGCTTTAGCTTGTCACTCTAAAGTCCTTTAATTCTACACCCTTTAAAGTTTATTTACTTATTTATTTACACTTAATCATATCAATTACATCCTCATCCATACAATTTCATGTGATTTTTACAATTTGTTGACTGAAACAACATCATCTCGGATCTTACATGTTCTCACAATAGGTATTAACATTTTAATTGGCCAAATCAAGAAGTAAATAAAGTACAAGGTTTAAAATTATCACAAATTCTTCCAAAATTAAAGACTAATACTTCACACAACTTCCATCCAATACTTAATCACTTATCTTTTTAAGGAAAATGATAAAGAAAACTACTCAAAATTCATGAAGAAAACACAACCATATTTAAGTTTGAAAGTAGAAATCATGCAAACAAACAAGAAGTCAAAATTAAAACCAAATTTAGTCACAAAGATAAAATCTTATCTCAATTTGTCTCCATCAAAGCCTCGAAGTTCATTTGAACTTCTTCCTATACTTACAATACAAACTAAAACCTAAAATAAAAATAAAAGTGGTGGCGGCGATGGCGGCTATGGGTGGCTGCGGTGGCATGTGGGTGGGGATTAGCTGTCAATGGTTCGATGGATGAATAGACCAATCTCTTTTTTCTCACTAATCCAAGTTTTATTTTATAATTTTCCAAAAGGTACCTTGGTGTCTCTTCAAAATGTGCCACATTCAATCAATCTTCTAGAAGTTTTCTCCTTTTAAATGCCAATTGAATGAATTTTTGTGTCCATTAACTAATTCCCACGTTTTCACCAAGTGTTGCTTGAAATACCTTTCAAAAATTCATCCAAATTCATTGAATCATCAAATATCTACTTCTAGCACTTCAGCGCGAGGTACTGGATGCTTAGACGTGACTCTCTTTTTTCACTGGTGCATAAGTGCCAGTCCTGAGCGCTTAGGCATCTCAGTTCAATTTCACATCTTCTTCATTTTTACTCCAAATTTGATCCTTCTTTTCAATTTTTTCACCAATTTTCATCCATTTAATTGTAGCTGAAAGAAAAACACACAAATACTTTTCATGAAAGAGCAATACCTCAAAAATAGGCATAAAATGTGTACATAAAGACTATATATTTTAGAAACAAATCAACACAACATTGGTGTTTTGTGTGACAAAGCAGAATCCTAATTTATTTGTCCTTTTATAAGAACTTGGATCTATCAGGTGAGGTAATTGATGTGGTTGATCTTCACAAACAATAAAAGCCATTTGTAATAGGAGGAAATACATAAATAAAATTAGTACTAAAGAATAGAAGTTAAAATAATAAAAGTAACCAGAAGACTTATATTATAAGTAGCAAAAAAAAATTAAAAATGTTTCCAATCAAAATAGAAAACATACTGCAACTACATATAAAAACACCAAAAGTAAAAGCAAGAATATGTAGAACAAACATTTTGAATTGTAAGAAGTAAATACTAAAAGAGATAAAACTAGAAAGAAATAAAAATCTAGATAGACACACCTCTCTTAGTCTGTTTCATTAGAGGATTTGGTCGATGATGAACATAAAATTTATTCATTTGTATCATCATTATTTTTATCTAATGTTTAATAAAAACTTCTTAAGTCCTCATGGTATTGACCCCAATTTCTTATACATGCTTCTGCCTCTGACTCCACTGTTAAGAATTAGATGGAAGTTTCCTAACAACGAAGCCAAAAAAATTGATCCCTATATGGTACGATAGTACTATGATGTATGTACGGTTAGATCCTTGATTTTTTTTATTTGAATTTCTTTCTTTACAACGGTGCCAAAAACTTGGTTCGTAAGAAAGTAAGAGTGCAACTGTTATATTTACTTATTGAGATACTATGCAAGTATACATATCGTTATCAAGTAATATAGGAATTTTTTATTAAGCCCCAAAATATCAAACCCATAGGGTGAACTACAAACTTCTAAAAATAAATTAGATAACAAACTCTAGTTTGAAAAATAGTCCTACTCAAACTATAGATATTATGGTAGGAATAAAAGTTTGATTCTTTTGGGTAATTTTTGATAATTGAAAATAAAGTAAACAACTTCTTTTTGGTAATTTTGATAATTAAAACTAAAGTAAACAACTAACTAAATTTAACTAGATATTTGTAAGATGAAAGCAAGACAAAGAAAATATATTTTTCCTTATTATGAATCAATAACTAGTATAAGAATTATGTAGTGGAAGTATTTAAATTGTGTTGTGCCAAATAAGAGCAATATTATTCTTTTCCCTTACAAGAGATGCTATAAAGAACATTGGCTAATCTAAATTTTTGAATAATCCTGAAGACGGCCTATATAGGAAAGATACTAGATCTCGCTGTAGAGTTCTCTCTTCTCCCTCTACCTAGGGGCTAACATGTTGTATCAAAACCTAAAATAATAGACCAAATTGAGGGCTTTGGCTTGTCATTCTAAAATCCTTTAACTCTATACCCTTTAAATTATATTTTCCTATTTATTTGCACATAACCATATGAATTACATTCTCATCAATATAACTCATGTGATTTTATCATTAGTTGACTAAGGCAATACCATCATGGATCTTACATGTTCTCACAACAAATATTAACATCTCAATTGACCAAATCAAGAAGTAAATGAAGTACATGAATTAAATCATCACATCTTATTCCAACATTATAGATCAATACATCACTCAACTTCCTTCCAACACTTAATTACTTATCATTTTATAGAAAAAAATAAAGAAAACTACTCAAAATTCATGGAGAAAACACAACAATACTTAAGTTTAAAAGTAGAAATTATGTAAAAATACAAGAAGTCAAAATTAATACCAAATGTAGTTACCAAGATAAAAAATTATCTAAAATTCTTCTCCACGAAACTCTTAATTTTCCTTTGAATCTCTTCCTTTCTCTTATAATCCTCCCTTGGTCTCTTTGCCCAACCCTAGACATCACCGTCAAAGAAAAAAGTGTGGGTACTCAAGGTCGCTGTACCGATACGGTCTAATGAGACCAAAGGGTAGGATCATGGAATGAAGCAAGGGTTCAAAGTATCCGACATTATCACAACAATTGCTAGCGAGATGGATGAGCACGTAGGGGATGTCCAACAAAGTCCTCCAAATCTCAAGGTGCTACAAGAATCAATAATTGAAGGAAAATTTGAAAGCTCGGGGGTCAAGATTTCTGAGTTGGCCCAAGAACATAGAGTTTCAATTGATGATCATGAAGAATTTGACTTCAATGATTACCTCAAGGAATATTTCATGGATATCCATGTCATCGATACTAGAGTCATTGCATCTGCATGTGACACTTAACCTCTCGTTGATAAGAAAACCGTAGATGACCTGCGTAGGGTTTTTTTCCTAAAGGATGAGCAAATCAACCAAATAGGAAAAAGACTAGAAGAGATGGCCGGTGCCATGACTGTCATGGACATAGCTTAAGGATAGTCTCAACCACTACAGTTAGCCTCCCTAGAAGTCAATCAACTAGAGATTATACATATAACAAATGAAAGGAGGGAAGTTGCCTGAGTGAATAGAGATGAACAACAAAAGAAGGATTCTCCATCCAGTGCCATACTAAAAAAGAAATTTAAGCAAATTGTCAAGCAAGTTCGGGAGGCCTTAGCCCAATCTAAAGGTAGTGCATTAGTTTTGAAGGGTAGACCTTACCCAAAGGAGTTTGATGCCATACCCTACCCTAAGGGCTTTGTTTCGCCAAACTTTATGATATTTGACGGGACCAAGAATCCCAGGCAACATATAGCACATTTTCGAGCCAGTTGTGACAACACAAGGGGAAATAAAGCTTTACCCTTCCGACAGTTTGTCAGTATCCTATCAGGGATCGCTTTTGATTGGTATTTCGAACTACCCAACAAATGAGTCAAGATGTTTGTCGAGCTAGAACAATTGTTTGTGAAGAGATTTTCCAGAGTGCAACATCTTGTGTTTATTGGAGATCTCATAGTAGAGAAGCAAAAGCCTAGAGACTTTAGTGGACTACATTTTAAGGTGGAGAAACCTTAACTTAAAATGTGAACCTCAACTACAGGAACATCATGCTATTGAGATCTTACTCAAGAGCATCCATGGGCAAGTAGCTTTCATGCTCAAGAAAATCACCATTAAATTCTTCGAGAAGCTACTCAGTGAAGCCAACAATCTTTAAGAAGAATTCAAACATATGGATTCCTAAGAGAAAGCAAAGAAATCCAGGATGACTAGAGCATTTGGAAAGAAGTCCTGAACAGTGGCATCTGTCAATAAAAGAAAACAACCAATGAAGATGCATGTAGAAAATTCTCATCAGAATTGCCAGTCTTCATCGCAACATGTTCAAAAATAGACACACCAGTATGGCCAGTCTAGCTAGCAACTGCCTCAGGGGGGATCATACCGAACAAAAAATAGAAAGGGTCAGTCCTTGACGGAATGAAGGAAAACAGTTTATTTCTTCAAAGATGAAGCGGTACCCAAAATGTTCAAAAGTCTAATGAAGAAGCCTGAGTTTAGATTGACAGAGCCAAAGAAACCAAAAGAGGTCAACTAAAAGGATCAATCTAATTATTGCCCGTATCACCGGATGCTTGGACACACTATAGAGGATTGTTTCATCTTTAAGGATTGGCTCAAGAAAATCTTAACGAAGGAAATATAATGATCCCAAAAGAATATTGAAGAGAACCTAAAAGAGGTTTTGTAAATATGATTTCGGCTGAGCTAGTCACTCTGGTTGACCCATATGCTGGTAGAAATGGATGGAGTGTGACTTAGAATAAGCTCAAGTATGTATTGGACCAAATTCAGAATGCATCAAGGCAAGCCTCCGTTTATAGTCTTCAGGCTGCCAAGTCAAAGATGAAGATTTCATCAGGAAATCAACCACCACCAAAGAAGAAGAAGAAGAGAACCACCATGAAGACTGATAACATGGGGGTTAGGATAGGGGCTGCCTCTACTAGAAGACTTGTCTCAGATTCGGGGAAGAAATTCCTCAAACCCCTGACCTTGTATGATTATCTTTTGGCCCCTCCGGGGTCTTATGAATATAAATATTATAATTTTGGCTATGTTTTAACTGTTTCTAGTGATAACATAATCGATTATTACCAATCTAACTTTGATCTTGATTCCCAAACTGATCCTCAAATCATACTAAGTCTGATGAACCTATTAGCAAGACCAAAGAAGACATCGACAATACCGAATTCAACAGCGCCAGGAGTGAGGAACCAATCTTCGAGTACCATGGTGCACCACTTGCTATCAACTTAGATCTTTCTGACAAAGAAGAAACACCAGAAGGTTTGTTTATGACATCTCAAGAAGAAGAAATTATAAAAGTTAACTTAAGGAGCTGGAAAGTATTACCCCAAGGTCAGCTCCAACAGATAAAGGAAAGTAAATAGTAACTCCAAAAGATCTACCTCCACCTCGACCAGCGGAAGAAACACATAACCAAGTAAAGATTGGAGGATAAAAAGTGCATTACTGATCCTGACTATCTATATGTAATAGTTTAACAATGATTTTGATGATCTTTTTCACTTAAGATATCTTACTTTACACTAGAACCAAAAATTTGATCCTGGAGAAAATAATAATTTAACTTTTTAATTTATATACATCGGGATGCTACTCAAGTATATGTATCGTTATCAAGTAATATAAGACTTTTTGATTAAGACCTGAATATCGAACCCACAAGGAAATATGCAATATGCACAAACTTTCTATTTTTAAAAAGACAATTACTTAAAATATAGATATTTTCTCAATAAGAAAAATTCAATTCTTTTTGATATTTTTGATATTTTGACAAAAAGTAGAACTTATAAAGATAACTTGAGTTTATATAAAAGAAAAACACTTGATATGAAAATATTTTTCTCCTTATCATGAATCAGTAATAAATATAGGTGTATGTTGTAGAAGTTTGCAAATTGTGTTGTGCAAAAAAGGAGAAATAATATTATTTACCCTTACTAGAGATGCTATAAAGATTATTGGTTAATTTAAAGTTTAAATAGTGTGGAAGACTCGCTAGGCGGGGAAGATACTAGCTCTCACTCTAGAGTTCCCTCGATTCCCTCCACCTGGGGGCTAACATTTAGTATCATAACGTAAAATAATAAACCATGTTGGGGCTTTAACCTGTCACTTTAAAGTCCTCTAACTCTACACCCTTCAAAGTTTATTTCCCTATTTTTTTGCACTAAATCATATGAATTACATTCTCATTCATACAACCTCATGCGATTCTTTCCAATTGTTGACTGAGACAATACCAGTCCGGTTCTTACATGTTCTCACAATAAATTTTAACATCTGGATATGTCAAATCAAGAAGTAAATGAAGTATATGGATTTAAATCAACACAACTTCTTCCAACATTAAAGATAAATAATATCCACAACTTCCATCCAAACTTTAATTACTTATCATTTTAAGGAGAAAGATAAAGAAAAATACCCAAAATTTATGGAGAAAACAAAACCACACTTTAATTTAAAAGTAGAAATCGTTGTTTTAATAACAAGAAGTCTCGATTAAAACCAAAAATAGTTTAAAAACAAACATAAAAATTTATCTCAAATCCTCCACCAAACTCTTGAAGTTCCTTTGAATCTCTTCTCTTTTACAACGCTCTTGACTCTCACAATAAAACTAGAAACAAAAAGTATAAAGTAAATTTGTGGTGCCTGAAAATCTCTCCAAAACTCTCTAAAAAACTCCCCTTTCTAAAACTTTTCTGAACTTTCAAGCACACTTTAAAAAGCCTCAACTTCCTTCTTTTATAAATCTTCAAGAGGTGCCTTGATAATACTTCAAAATGTGTCTTAATTTGATGTATTCTTCATAGGATGTCTCCTTTCATAAGTTCTTTTAACATAATTTTGTTTCTAATGGTCATAACCACCCTCTTTAGCCAATATGTGCCTCAAATATCCCTTTAAAATTTGGTAAAATGAAGTAAACCGCCAAATAACTTCCTTTAGTGCTTAAGTGCTAGGCCACTGACGCTTAGGCGTGGTCTGCTCTGTTTCACCGACGCTTAAACGCCGGATCAAGCGCATAAGCGCCAATACACTTTAGCGCAATTTCCCCCTTTTTGCTACAAATTTGATCCTTTTTCACTCATTTTAGCATTTTTAACCTTTTTACTTGTACCTGAAAGAAAAACACACAAATACCTTCCATTAAAGCGCAATATCTCAAAAAAAGGTATTAAAATGTGTCTAAAAAATTATATATTTTATGTGTATCAATTACAACATGCTAGCTCACCTTAGGAAGTTGCCAACCAAAATAAGCATCTATGACGCTCTAATATTGTCAAAGAAGATAAGAGAGTCTCTGGTTACAGCTTTGCTTGATTTAGAGATTTTCTTAGCCCAGTTGGCCAGCACATCATCGGATGAAGTTTACCCATTGAAAGAATAGTTGGGGGTAACCTTTACAGATGAAGACTTGTTGCTCGGTACCGTCGACCATAATCGTCCACACTGTATCTCCGTTAACATTGAGAAATTTGTATTGTCTAGAGTTTTGGTAGATCCTGGAGCATCCCTCAACTTGATGAGCCTACGGACATCGGCCTATTTGGACATTAAAGCTCAGGAGCTTACAACCAATAAAATGATGTTAATAGGATTCAAGAAAAAGGGAGAGAGAGCCCTTGGATCAAATACATTATTAATGAAAGTTGGAGAACTAGTAACAACCGCTAAATTTTATATTATAGACGCCGAGACCTCTTTCAATGCTCTACTGGGTCGACCATAGATTCATAAACACAACATGGTTTCGTCATCTCTACACCAGTGCATTAAGTATTACAAGGAAGGACAAGAATATTGTATCAAGGGAGATTTACAACCATTTTTAGTTTATGAAGTTGACATTCATGAAGATGCCGCCTACTATGTGCCTCTAAAAAAAATTGTCTTCTCTCGTGAAGTTATAGCAAATAAAGTGGAAAATTCAGAAGAATCAAAAAGAGGAAGTTATTCAGCTCCGCTTCAGCAATCTTCCACCACTCTTTTACAATGAGTCGATGGGGGTTCTTTTAGTTCGCGCACCCAAGGTTGAGGCCGGGGACGTGGATGAGGAAGAACCAACTTGATTGTTGAATGGACTAGGCCGACCAATCAACATTGATGATGAAGAAAGTTTTGTAGATGAAATAATGATGATAAAATAGAGAAAACATGGTACAAGATATCCTTAAAAGATGTGGAGAAAAGCGAATATGAGACAATGTATAATTGGATAAACCACTATGTGAACGCCATGACCCTTGCTTCAATTTTCCCTCAAAAGCTTGAGGGTTTAGAGGTCAAGGAGGTCTATAGAGCTATTTCAAAGCTGATAAAATTTTATCGTGCTTCTACTTCTACTAGTCTTGAAAATCATGTAAATTTGGATGAGGATCCTAACGAATTAATGGAATTACCTTTTGGTTACTTTTTGCCTTATGTACAAAAGTTAATTCAACAGTGACATTTTCCAAAACAAATGCCAAAAGATAAATTATAACTTTTTTTTAAAAATTATGGGGTGTTAAAAGTTGTACTCCTAACTTGAAAGAGTTTCTCAGATTTGGTACAGTTGGACCAGTTGATGATTCAAAATTTTGCATGGTTGTCACTAATAAACTGGAAGAGGATTGCATGGAAGTGGAGGATGACTCTATTGATCAACTAATAGATGATGCTTCGCCAAAATTTGAGGAGGAAATCAAGTCAACTATTGATGAATTGAAAGAAATTAACATCGGGACAGAAGAACAGCCCCAACCTACATTTATAAGTTCTCTACTCAATGATGAAGAATCTTTAGAGTTGATCAAATTGTTAACAGAATTCAAAGATTGCTTCACATAGAGTTATGATGAAATACTATGACTATCAGCACAAGTTACAGTTCATAAACTTGGGGTGGAAAAAGATATGACCCCAATAAAATGAGCTCCAAGAAGAATGCACCTCGAAATAAAGCAGCAAGTCATTATCGAGGTGAAGAAGTTAATAGATGCTAACTTCATGAGAGAAGAGCAATAGCCCAAATGGTTATCTAACATTGTGCCAGTTAAGAAGAAAAGTGGATAAATCTGCGTATGTGCTGACTTCAGGGATTTGAACAATGCATGTCCAAAGGATGAATTTCCATTGTCAATACCAAAAATGATGGTGGATATCACTTCAACACATGAGATTTTCTCCTTTATGGATGAATCATTGGGGAATCAAGATGGCTCCAGATTATGTAGCACTCATAGCCTTCAGAACGCCTATTGTGATCTTTTGTTATACAGTGATGTCATTTGGGTTGAAGAATGCTGGAGCGACATACCAAAGAACTATGATAAAGATTTTTTATGATCTCATTCGCAATAAAGTGGAATGCTACATAGATGATTTGATCAGTAAGAGCAAACAAAAAATAGACCATTTGTATGATTTCAGGATCGTGTTCGAACGATTACTACAATATAATCTTAGGATGAATCATTTAAAGTGCACCTTTGGCGCTACCTCTAGGAGATTTCTAGGATTCGTTGTACGTTATTGGGGAATCGAGATCAACCCGAATCAGATTAAAGATATCTTGGAAATCCCTCCTCCCAAAATTTTGAAACAACCACATTCCTTCCTAGGGAAGTTGTCATGTCTGAGATGCGTTATTTCTAATCTCTCAGGTAGGTTTCAGCCCTTATCGACATTAGTTAAAAAGGATGCCAAATTCGTTTGGGAAAAGAAATATCAGCGGGCTTTTGAGGATGTTAAACAATATTTATTGACACCTCTTATTTTGGCAGCCCTTAAAACGAGAAAACCTTTAATATTTTAGACTGCGGCCTTAGATAAATCTCTTGGAGCCCTCTTAGCCCAAGTCAATGATAATGGTAAAGAAAAAAAACTCTACTACTTGAGTCGTTATCTAATACCAACGAATATAAGGTATCCGCCTGTCGAGAAGCATTGTCCAGCTTTGATTTTTGCCGCTGAAAACCTCAAGCATTATATGCTTTTTCATAAAAATAATCTTATTTCGAAAGTTAATTTGTTGCAATATTTGATGACCCGACCAACACTCTCTGGACGTTTAGCAAGATGGTTGATGATTTTGTTGCAATTTGATATTACTATTGTTCCCCACCGTGCTATTAAGGGACATATTTTAGCAGATTTCTTGTTGCACACCCACTTCCAGCTGGGCCCCCTCTTATTGACAAAATACCAGATGAATAGGTACTACAAATGGAATTCTCTAGTGCGCAACGCTGAGAAATGTAATTTGATGGAGCTTCACCAGCCAGAAAAGACAAAGGATGAGGAATAGTTATACTGGGCAAATCAGGAATTGGTTTGGTCTTCATCACGCCAGATAAGAGCCCGATGAGATTCTCCTGTCACCTGACAGAGCCATGTAGCAATAATGAAGCACAATATGAAGCCTTAATTACTGGGTTGGAATTGACAATCTCGATGAATATAACAAATATTGTCATTTATGGTGATTCTCAACTCATCATTCAAAAAGTCGCCAGACAATACAAGATTTTGAAACCAAAGTTAGTAGAATATTATTAGTACATGATGAAGCTGCTCGAATAGATCCCTAATGTAACTTTCTACCAGACCCCTCGGGGAGATGATGCCCATGCTGACGCTTTAGCAAAACTTGCAAAAGAATTGGTGTGTCCTCCTGAGGGTTTTATTGACATTACGATAAAAAGAAGACAAGTTTTGTCTCGAATCGACTTTAAAAATCTACACAAGCTTGGAAAAGAAAAAGAAGCGATGATTGTGGTTGCTGATATCAACGAAGATTGGCGTACCCATTAATAGAATATTTACAAACTAAAAAGTTGCCAGAGGATAAGTCCGAGGAATATCACATCGCAAGAAAGGCTATGTTGTACGCTTTAGTGGGTGATGTCCTCTACAGAAGATCATTTGATCAGATGTGGTTGTGATTTCTAAGAAAAGAAGAGGCATAGAATATTATCGAAGAAGTACATGTTGGATTGTGTGGGACTCACCAGTCAGGGCAAAAGATGAAAATAAAGATCAAGAGACTCAGATATTATTGGCCGGTAATGTTATTCGACTGCATGGATACAACCAAAAGATTTCACCAGTGTCAAGTGCATTGGGTGGTCTTGCACCAACCTCCAAATGTGTTATACCCATCTCTCGCCTTGTGGCCATTTGAGTGTTGGGAACATACATAATAGGTCTAATAAACCCTCTATCCTTTAAAAGATACAAATTTATACTTGCCACCACAGATTACTTTTCCAAATGGGCAGAGGCAGTGCTGTTACGAGAGGTTATAACACAACACATCCTTCAATTTTTCAAAAGCCAAGTCTTCTACCATTTCAGAGTTCCGTGCAAAATAATTTTTGATAACAGGACACCCTTCAAGAGCACAAAAATCAACAATTTTGTCAAGCAGCACAAGATAGACTGGAGATACTCTACGATCTACTATCCCAAAGCAAATAGTCTGACGCAGGCCTTTAACAAGACACTGGTACAAATTTTGAAGATGACACCAAACAAAAATAAAAGAGATTGACATAACAAACTATTAGAAGCCTTGTAGGCCTACTAGACAATGTTCAGGACTCCCACTTAATGTACACCCTAAGCACTTATGTATGGGTCTGAGGCCATACTACCATTAGAAGTCCAGACGTCATCTCTCAGAGTCGTTGTCGCCAATCAAATTACAATAAAAGAAAATGCAAAACTCAGACTTGAAGAATTAGAAAGTCTTGAAAGAAAGCGACTAGAAGCATAACAACATTTGGAGCTTTACCAAACGAGGATGGTACAAGCTCATGACAAATTGGTCCGCCCAAGGATGTTCAAATTTAGTGATCTCGTTCTTGTGCTCAAAAGGCTCATTCTTGCACGCCGCAAGATGGATGAAAAATTTGAGCCAACTTAGGAGGGACCATTTGTCGTAGAAAAGGTCTACGCAGGAGGAGCCTACCAGCTGGTAGATTTTCAAGACTAGAGACCCATGTTACCGATCAACAGATGATACTTGAAGACATACTATGAAACATGACATTACTTGAATTGAAAATTTGAAATTTTAATTATTTTGTGGTTATTTATTTGGTCAAACGTCTGTGACCGGGTCCAAAAATTTTGTAAAAAAATTAACCTCAATAAAAGGAAAATTGTTGAATTTACAAGCTTTGATTTTCTCTTTTTTAGTTTTAAAGGTTGATATTTTACTAAATTAAATAATATGTAAATATAAATAAATGACCTACTCACTGATATAAACTAAAATTTTGTTTAATAAACACTTTTTGTTCTTGTTCCTGCTAAATTTTAGTGCGCTGATGTTTTTCCTATCGTCTGCAGAAAAAATGTCAGAACAGAAGCTGATTTTTACTTTCAAGGATGGCTGGAATCTTGCACTTAACAAGGAAAAGGCACCGAATGGTGGCATCATAGACTTCGATGTGGACTTCAGCCAAGTCGATGTAGACTATGAGGGCCCTGATGGACGTGGATAGTCGTCGAGAAAAAGAGGGGTTACCGTCACTGTTAAAGATTAGTACCAAGGAGGATTCCTCACTGAAGGGGAAGAAAGTGATAATGCAGCAAGATCCGATGGAGGGGACTAGTCATTTGCTATCTATAATGACTGCACCGACTGGAGGTCTTGTCACTGCTATGACGAGATACTGCCAAATACATCGTTACAAAGGACACAATACAAAAATGCCAATCATCAAAAAGAAAGAGCATTCCTACGTGAAGAAAGGAGATACCAGAAGGAGGTATAAAACCTGCTTACCCCAATTCCTGAGGGGAAGATCTATGATCCATGCATGAGAGAGAGTTCCTCTATCCTGCCTACCGTAGAGGATGAGTCTGAGTTCACTACAGAGCTGATAGTACCAGAAGTTTCAGATGATCTTTGCGCGGGTTGCCCAACGTGCAACGCCGAGATTCCCACACAAATACCAGCTATAGAGGTGTTTGTGGAATTCCCAAACTGCAACATCCTTTACCTAGACCGTTACAACACTCTGGAGGAGTATGCATCCACCAATGGCAGATTTCAGATGACCAATTGGTACACCTAAAAAATGTTCAATTTTTCATACGCTTTTAATGAATATATTTGGTGATTTTCAATTATGAACTTTAAAGGAAAGTATTTTATATATTTTTGATTTCAAGTACATAAAATGAAGTTTTAGAGAAAAAGAAGCAAAAACGATGCAATTTGGAGCAAAAAACGAGCAAGAAATAAAATTTTGTCTGGGCACATTTCGATATGTCTTTCTATGTTTAGTCTAATTTAAACTTCTCACACATTTTTGAATAAAAATACACTTTAATGAAAGGTTTTTTATGCTTATTTTGTAGGTATATCTATTAGGAACGCAACACAACTAAAATAGGGCGAAACATAGCTAAAACAGGGCCAAATGAAGCAAAAATGATGGAACTGCGCGGGGTGGGCACGGCAGCACCAGAACCAGGACCGAAAGCACTGAAGTGCACAAAATGACTAGAAAATGGCACCGACAGCACCCAAAATGGTGCCGACAGCGCCCGGGACAGTCATGGATCGATTTTTGGTTGTTTTTGATGTTCTAGAAGGCTCCCAAGTGATTCAAACACCCCATGAAGCAATTCAATGAATCTAGAAACTTGGATAAAGCTCTTGAATGAAGAGACATGTCTTCTAAATGAATAGATTTGTCTCTAGGGAAAAAGGAGGGAAATTGTGTCTCCTTAAAAAAGAGGGCTTGATACCTCTCATATGCATGTGTGTGTGTATGAGGGTGTGTGTGGGTGAGAAAATGTGGAGAATGTTTAATGATCTTAGGAATAGAAGTATAAATGTATATTTCTACCTTTTTTGGAGAGATTAGTGAGGGGATTTTGAGAGAATATGTAAGGTAATGTTCTAGCATTGCATTGATCGGCGAGAGACTTTGTGGGAGAGATTTTCATCTTTCTTTCAAGGGGAAAAAGCTAAGTATTGTGTTCTTCATTATCTTATGATTTTGTAAACACTTATCTAGTGGATTTGCTTTGATGTAATGATTTTTTCGTTGTGTTTTGTGATGTGTTTCTTTTATTCTTTCTACTTCTTAGGAAATAGTGGCATGAGAGAATTATGTCATTATTTTCCTTTTAATTTTCTTTTACAATGAGTAGGATTCATGTTTTAGATTTTGAGATGCATGCTTGAAGAAGTTTTAATTATAAATGTGATGGTTTTTACTTGCACTTCATTTACATTACAATAAAGTCTTGTTGTAGTGTTAAAATTTGTTGTAATTCTCAATAAAGTGGAACCACATTCAAATTCCATGGATTGTGAAGTTCATGGGGGTTGGATGCAAATAAATTGGGAAATATATTTTTATGGGCATAGAATTGGAGATTTTAGGGTAACAGACTAAAATCCCCAATTCGATTTTAGTGTTTAAAGAACTAAAGCGAGAGTTAGCCTTCAGGGGAAGGGAAGTGGGAGCTCTAGAGTGGGACCCAGTATCCTCCTAGACTAGTCATAGATTTAGGGACTAAACCTGAGATTAGCCAATGATTTTCTATAACACTGAATCAGAGTAGAAAATTAAATTGCTCCTATTTGGCACATACAATATTTAATGTATCTCATTCCTTTACATTATCTAACTCACTACATAAGAATAGTAGTTTTAAAAATCTTAAAATTCTCCAAACCAATTTATCCAGAAAAGGTTATCTTTAGAATTTAATATTTACATTTAGGAATAATTACTATCCTTATATTTAACATTTGCATTTAGGAGTAGTTTTTAGATAAAAAACTATTTTAATCAACATTCCAATCTAAGGCCTGATAATAGTAGACTGGAATTTGACTAAGGAAATCTTTCCTTGCTTCCTCGTGGGATCGATATTCGGGGCTTAATCAGAAAATCCTATATTACTTGAGCGATACATATACTTGTGTTTATATCATTATGACTATATAGAATATATAAAATTAAGCATATAAGAAAGTCACATCACCAATCACTCAATTGGGGAATCGTACATCCCCCTAGATACAAAGTCAACACAAGCATGAATCCCTACTAATGTTGAAATGAGGAAGCATCCTCGACAACTACTGATGGTCACCATGGCAGAATTAGACAAAATGAGCAAAGTGAAGAAAAGGAATTTTGAATTTTATGAAGAAGTTCAAGGAAGGTTTTTCAACATACTAGAAGGTCTGGAACTGTACACCAGAGTCTTCTCTGAATGTGAAGTAAGGAGCATTCTTGACTGCATATTCATCCTAGGAGACAGGGGTTGAGCTGGTCTTCTGATGGAAAGGACCTATTCTGAACCATAAAAATGGATGTGTGGAAAAGGGAGAATCAACATCTAATGTGGTTCTTGTTATAATTTTACCAAAGATAGACAAGGAAATCTCCTGAGGATTTTAAGACATGATAAGGTGGATCTGTTACCTCCTACGTTAAAGTGGATGATCAAGAGGATGGTTAGATGGAGGATACTTCTAGGAGACTGCGTTCCCAACAACTATCTCATCAATATCTACGATGAAGACAATTTCATTCCCCCACATATAGACCATCATGATTTTGTGAGACCTTTTTGCATGATGTCTTTCATGTGCAAACACAATCTTTTGTTCAGGAAAGAAATAGATGTCATTGGCCCCGGGGAGTTCAAAGGATCCATGAAGATTTTTCTACTAGTGGGTTTAGTACTAATTCTCAAAGGAAATAGGTTAAACCTGACCAAGCGCTGCATTCCAGGGGTATGACACCATAGTGTGTCTATAACTTTCAGAAGGATGGCTAGCAACAAGATGCCATATGGATTCTGACAGGGTCCAGAGTTAGAAGAGCTACAACCTTGCGAGCTAGTAGAGGTTTGCACCTCTAAGTACACGTAAAGGAACTCTTAACGTGGAGCGTAGCTTAGTAGGTCAACTCTATCAGGAACTCACCCCACCGAAGATGGACAGTCAGAGGATACCATTTTGGTACCACATTTTGGCGCAGTAGATATGATGATATAAGTATCAGATATGTTCAGCTTATGATATTTTGATAGCATGAGATGTTTCAGATATACTTTTGACAACATTCAACATGTTGTACCTTTTGATGTTTCAGCCTATGTTCAATCTGTAACACCTGTTTGAAGCATATTAATGAAATTTCTTTCAGAATTTAGTCTGTTTTCTGAATTGCCCTTTTGTGTGATAGATCAAGAGCCCCATAACCATGTGTTGGTTCCCAGCTACAATGAACTAAGAACAAAATAATAAAAATTTGATAATAATAAAAGTTCAAATAAAATACTCTTTTAAAAAATCAACCAACAAAATTGAATTTTGAAAATATATTTTGATAATTAAATGTGATAAAGACAATAGAAAAAGAAAATAAATTTGTTGAATTATTTCTCTTGATTTCGAGGTCTCTTACTCTTTGCTCATGCGACATGATTATCTTTGTATGCACTAATTTTTTTCACATCCCTACGAAATTTCACATCTGCACAAAATCTCACAAAGTCACAATTTTTACTTTGTCAGTGTCAACCCTATCACATGCCACATATCTATGAATTTAACACCACAAATTCTCTACACTGTTTTCATGTTTCTTTCGGGATCAGTACATAAATTCTGATTCCTATCTTTCGAGGTCAATACCTAAACTATGATTCTCTTTCTGAGATTGATAACTAAATTTCAATTCTCATTTTAGAATCAGTACCTAAATTCTGATTCCTTCCCTTCAAGATCGGTACCTAAATTTTGATTCTCTTTTTGAGATTGATACCTAAATTTCAATTCTCATTTCAAGATCAATACCTAAATTTTGATTCCTAATTATTAGTCTCTTTCTAAGATTGATACCTAAAGTTTAATGCTCATTTCAGGATCAGAACCTAAATTATGATTCCTATCTTTTGAGGTCATTACCTAAATTTTGATTCTCTTTCTGAGATTGATACCTAAATTTCAATTCCCATTTCAGGATCATTACCTAAATTCTAATTCCCTCCTTTTGGGATCAGTACCTAAATTCTGATTCCTATCTCTTTGAGTTAGTGCCTAAATTCTGATTCCATCCTTTCGAGGTCGGTACCTAAATTCTGACTCTCTTTTTGGGATTGATTCTTAATTTTTATTTCACATTTCTGGATCAGTACCTAAATTCTGACTCCCTCCTTTTAGGATTAGTACCTAAATTTTGATTCCTATATTTCAGGATCAGTACCTATATTCTGATTCCATCTTTTCAGGATCAGTACCTAAACTTTGATTTCTATCTTTCATGGTCAGTACCTAAATTATGATTCCCTCCTTTCGAGGTCAGTACCTAAATTCTAACTCTCCTTTTGGGATTGATACTTAAATTTTAATTCCCATCCTGGGATCAGTACCTAAATTATGTTCCCCATCTTATGATAATACTGAAATTGAAGTTAGAGTTTTCTAGCATCGAATAAAAATTGAATTCTCTCAAGACTATCATGGTCGTTTTCGGAATCCCTTTTCCTTCAATCCTCAGCAAGAATCTTAAATCCTTAATTTTGATCAAATGTTCATTTGCTAATTCCCTAGTAGAAACAACTAGCACTCGATTCCACACTTCATTCTGGGTATGTTGACTAAGAAGTTTGGGTTGGTTTTGTTGATTTTGTCGGTCAATGCTAATACGCGATGTGTGCTTGCCCAGCACACCACACCTATTAGAGGTCCATTTGTTGACCTCACTTTTGGTTGAGGTTTAGTTTTCCCTCTTTAGTAGCCAAAGGTCTAGCCATAGGATTTTTTCTGTTGACTATTCCTAGAAAACTATAAAAGGAACCCTCATCTTTAGAAACTCTAAACTCTTCTGTGCTTAACTTGAAGTTCCATGTACTGGTCCTAACCTCTAGCACTTTATAGGTGGGGCCACTATAGAGGAAGATCAAGAGGAGTCCTCATATGACTACTTGACCTTCAGGTGTTGGTTTAGAGCTAGTTCACTCACTTGCACTCACTTGCACCCACTTTCACTCACAACCCTAAAACCCAGATTTGTTGACTTTGATCCCTTGATCTTTTGGGAAACGCATGTAGATGGTCCCCTTGACCCACTAGCCCTAGGTTAGGGTTTAGCTAAGACCAGTACATAGAGGACCCAAATGGGGATTTCATTGGTCCATAGCTCATATAAGGTGGTTGGCACCCCAATTCTACCAAAATATCCAACTTGGCCTTTTGGCCCCTAATCCAACCAAATTACCTAAACACCCTCGAACCACAAATTTGACCAAAATTCCCAATTTCACCCAAAATACCCAAATTTGTTGAAAAATAATTTCAAACTCTTTGAAACTACCAAAATTGCCCAAAACATCCAAAAATTTCAAAATTACCAAAATATCCTCAAATTTGCCAAAATTATAAAAATACCCTTGGTAGCCCAAACTTTTCCAAAACCTCACAAAACATTTCAAATCTCCTCAAAACCAATTTGTACTCTTTAATTAAACTCAATTTGAATATTTTGACTAAAACCATTAAATTGCCCTTTAAAGGTCCAATTTCTCCAAATTCCCCCCAAATGTCCTGCAATTTCACCTTAAATTTTGCCAATTTTAGTTATAAACTCAAATTCATCTTTCATATAAGCATTTCAAACCAAATCCAAGTCCAATTGATCCACATGTAAGTCCAATTGCAATCCAGACCATATGACCCAATCCCACTCAATTGAACCCCCAAATCTTTCCAATTACCCCATATATGCATCATAAACTCTTTGAAAAATCTCTACACATAAAATTGAGCCCTCAATTGGCCACGGTCATGCCTTAATTTCACCAAATTTCAACCCAAATATAAAATCCCCAAATTTGCCCTAAATTGGTTGTCTCCAAATTCCATCAAATTGAATGCCCTAACCTCAAAATTGACAGCCAATTTATGTTGAAAACTCTTTATGGCATTCTTCTAGACCATTTTGAACCAACAATTTGGACCTAACCCAACCTTATCCTAAACTAAACCCAAGTCCAATCCAATAGACTAAATTGACTAAATGACTAAAATCCTTCTAATTGAACCTCCAAACCAATTCAAAATCACTTCAAATCTTTTCTAAGCTCCTCATGTCATACATTTACACCAAATTGATTAATCAATTTGGCTCAATTTTATGCTTAGCCCAACCTAAACTCAACTCCAAGCCAATTTGACCAAAATGAACCCATACAACAAACTAATTTGGCCAACCAAGGACCATTTCAACCACCAAGTGCATCCTTTTAAGCAGGCTAAATCCACTTAAATCACCTTAGGTGAGCTATGGACCAATGGTCCCCTAATTTATGGGATTTTACCCCTTTTGGGACTAAACTTAAGATATCTTCTTCATCATGCCGCACCATTAGGGTTTAACCATCATTAACCACCCTCTGACCTCCCTGAGCCAAAAAGTGAACAAACCTTGGCCAGCCACCACCACACCTGCTGAAAATAGCTAGCCCAAAGGTGCTCACATTGGCCAAAACCCAGAATTAAACCTCCTTTAGCTGACCAGGTTTGATTAGTCACTAGAGCTCTTCATTCCTCCACCTCAGCAAGCCTCAACACTCACTGTCAAACCCTAAGCTCCACCAAGCAGCCATGAACCTCCATGACCAAAGGAAAGGTAAGCAAAATCCTTGGGGAAACTCTGCCCATTTGCTTCCAGAGACTCTCCAAGAACTCCTCAGCTTAATCCTACTATTTTTCCCATCTAGTTCCCACTGTGAGAGCTCAATTTTGAGTTCAAAATTTCAATTCAAACCAGGACATATTTCCCTACACCTCTATAGTCTACCAAACTCCATTTAACTTTGCACACACCATCACTACAGTGAGAGGAGCTGATTCCCCACAAAAACCCCATCCCAAACAACCTATAACCTAGCTCTAGACCAACACCTAAAATCCATTTTGATTGAAATCATACATAGGCAATTCATTAGGACCTAGGACTTCATCTGGATGTTTTTTGGACCCAATCAAAGCTACCACAACCATCTAATTGAGGCCTCCCATCTCAGACAAAATTATTGAACCTCAACCCTAATCTGAGCCCTTTTTTATTCATATACTTATTTATTGCATTTCATATCGTATATACCTTATAGATAGGTTTGTCTTGAGTATATTAAGGTTTAGAAACAAACCTCATGCGATTTGGTTAAGTCTACGTGAAGATCTTAAGGTTTTAGTGTGAACAGTTCACAGGTTAGGTCACTTGGGAACGATAATGAGGAGTTGTCCGATCGCACGTTTATTTAATCAACAGAGGAGATTGAGCCGGACAAACTCTTGGTGCGTGAACCACGGATCACGTGGCATATTTAGGTAGAAAGTGCAACGAATGAGAGCGCTCCGCCTGTGAGTTCGGAGCTACCGTTGGATGAGTTGGCGCCGCGTGGATAAGTAGAAAAATAAGGATTTTCTGAATTTATTTAAGTGTTTGAACTTCAAAAATTCATATCTTTCTCTAGAAAAATCTTTAAAATAAAAGAAAAATACCTTTTTGCTCAGTGAACAGAGGACAATATTGTGAACTAAAAATAAAAATTATTTTCTTATTCCCTAATTTTTAAAGAATTAAATACCCTCTCGAGTATTTTAATTTATTATGATCAAACATTACTTACCATGACATGAGATTTTAAGGGTTTGTTCCTCATGATAGAGACTATGTCCTCTGATTTTTCCAAGTTCAAAGGACATCTCTATGCTTCTAACCTTAATTTTCAAGCTAAGGCGGTGATTTTGGCTATTTTAATTATATAAATTAAAGGATCACTTGAAAAATTATGAGAATAATTTTAGTAAGTTTTCTATGATTAGAGAAGCTTAGAAAAATACCAAGATGAATTGAATAATTTTGTAAATTTCTATATTTACTTAAGAGTACATATCTTGTGTTAGTTTATGTAAATTATATACTTATCGAAAATTGACAAACTCAATTCCACATTATGCATAAAAATTATATTTACTTACTGTAAAAATTTAAAAATATTTTGGCTTAGTTTAAGCACTAAATTGATTTTTAAAGAAACTTTGTATTTTTTTTACAAAAGTAATTATAATAAATTAAATAAGCTTAGAAAAATCATGAAAAATAGTTTTCTAGGTTTTTTGTGATCAATGGAATTTAATAAAAATAAAATTTATTTTTTTTTGAAAATATGTCATTTTTAAAGTGTATTTTGAATTAAAAATAATTAAAATAATCAAAATTTTAAAAAATACAAATGATTGTTCGAAATGTGTACAAGTTTTCCCTAATCACTTAGAATTCTTTAGGACATTTTTCCTAATTTTTCTAAGTTAAAAATAAATTTGAAAAGCTTAAAAATGAATTTTCTGTATTTTCTCATAAAAAATAATTATAATAAATAAATTAAAAATCATAAAAATACAAAAATTGATACTATGAGTTTCTTGAACTCAAAGAAGTCTAATAAAAATATAAAAATAATTTTGATAATTAAATCACTCTTTTCTTTTTAGATAAATTATTGAAATTGATCCAAAATTAAATAACAATTATGAAAATTTAATTCAAAAAAATCATGAAATTTTGCCTAAGTGTTTCTCTGGCCTAAGGAAACCTCTAATAATTTTCTCATTAATAAAAACTTTATTTTGAATAGTTAAATAAATCAATTTTGAAAACCCTAGTTCCTGAATTTAAAAACAACACAAAAAAAACCACATTATTCTCCTCTCATGTTTCAATTAACTCATGGATATGCCACTTTGAATGCTCAAGTCATTTGCGTTGTGTTTAATAAGTTATGAGGTGAAGTACCCCAAGGAAAAAAATGAGAAATTTTAGATTTTGGTTCTTAATCAAAATTTAGGATTAACTAAGGAAAAAAATGACAAATTTTCATCTTAATAAACATGTTTGGATAATTGAAATACAATGGGATTAAAAGGTAGAAACTCACTCACCTCCTTTACACAACATCAATAAAATCATAATTCTCCTAATTATCATGACTTGGAAGTCAATTAAGATCAAATGACTCTTAATTGACGGTCTTAAGCTAGAAAGACGATAGTTTACTTTTCTTAAGCTCAAAGTTGAGGATGATGTGATCATTTATTAAGAATACATATCAATTAAATCAAAATTTTGATAATTACCATTCTACCTATCATGATTTTTAAAGGCCCAGTAGTGACATAGGCTATATGTCTACATGATTGGAAATTTACATCTTTAAGCACTACAAGCCTGACCTTAATTGCAGACACCACAATCTTAAAAGGCTTATACTTACCTTTGGGGCACCCACTCACATAACTTTTAAATGAAACATAAATTGACTAATTGGATATCCTATCCTTGGGATATTTAAACTGTCAAGTTTCACCAAGCAACGGGGCAGTCACACTTTGACCTCAGATGATTAATGGAACAATATGATAAGTCCAAAATGCACTCAAAATTTTTTAAGAGATCTTCAAAGTGGTCCAAGTTCATGCCTCAACCATTTGAAATCTATTAGACATTTTGAAGGGCAAATTGGACTTGCCATATTTTTGTTCTAAAACCATCCACTAGTATGTTCTGAGATTAAATCGACATAAATCCACAACTTTGAGGTGGATTAGAAGTAAATAACCAAGCAACAGGACTTTGAGGTGGTTTGCTTATGCAACATAAATCCACAACTTTTCTCTAGGCTTTTGTATAGCTCTACTATACAAATTAAGCCCTAACTTGTCTTAAGATTCTGAGTTTGTTGTTCATCATGACCTAAATCCTCACATCTTCCAGGCTATTTGTGTGATCGTTTCACATGAGTGTAAGCTCTAATTAATAAAATTTGCAGGATAAAACATTTAAATATTTCTTCTCAAAATTGAAACCAAACTATAAGGTAGCTTACGAAGTCACAAAGGTTTGCGTCTGGGTCTGTGACTTCCCCTAGTTCTTCCTCCTTTGGATTCTATAATAAAACGTTCCAAATTTGAGCAATTCCCCTTTCACACCTCGTTTTTTGGCCTCGTTGAAAAGTCCTATCTTTTTTACCTCTTTGAAGATAATATTCTCTGATTTTTATGGAGAGTTTTCTTAGGTGGCTTCAGTTATCTAAGATGTAATTAACTATAAGGGCTTGCCCTTATAAGAAGCTTTTCCAAACCCAGCTTAATATTTTTTAATTCTTTGTATTAAATAGGGGAACATGTTGGCTTATAAATAAAATGATTTTTGCAGACCAAACGAATATCATATATTTTCCTTTTCTTTTTATTTCCTTTTTCCTTTTTTTTAAGTGAGGATTACTATATCTGGATAGGCCTTTAATGGTTTTGAATTCCACTCTTCCTTTCCTAAATTGAAGGTTTGATATATATCCTTTACTTTAAAATATAATAATAGTTTTGATTTTTTCTTTAAAAAGAAAGTTAACTATTGAAAGTATAAGTCCAATTCTCCTACCTTCTTCAAAAAATACAACTTCTCCTATTAAAGATAGTTACACAATATTTATCATTTCTACACTAAAAAAATTTAACTTTAAATTTTTCTTCATCACTATAAGTTTCAATTAAATTTTCTTTCTCATTTCTATATTCAAAATTTTACTTCCCTAATATAACTTCATACACATAATCATTTTTTTCAATCAAAATCAAATTTAATTGTAACACATTTGAGAACAAATAAACTTCAATTTCTTAAAATTATTTTTCATCCCCTCATAAACTTAAATTTTTAATAAGATAAAATAGTTTAACAAAATAAACATAGGCAGGAATGAAAAGTAAAAATAAAATGCTTACAAAAATTTTCTTATCCTAGATATACAAGTACAATAATTAAAAAATAGGAGTACAAATAAATTGATCAAATTTTAACTTAATTTGAACATATAAAAGATTCACCATACTTCTATGCAGTGGAGGATAACATAAAAGCAAATAAACACAAACTAACATAAATTTATAACTACAACATAAAAAAATACATGGTAGTAAATTGAAAATTTAAACATGAAATTCTTAAGTGAAAGCTATTAATATTCTAGACCTTCCTAATATCTCTGGAATAAGTTCATAATAAAATACGACTAAACAACCATGTTCACACAATTACTACCGCAAAAACAAAACATAACTACTCAAAACAACAAAAATACATTTCTAAACATCACAATAATATCCAGCACAACAAATAACAACACATATAACAACAACACTCCAAACAACTACAACAAATAATAACATATAAGAGTAGAAGTCCAAACAAATACAACAAACAATAACATATAAAAGAGTAGTGATCCATGGATACTACTAATATGCACAATACAACAATAATTCAGATTATATTTCACTTATATTTCCTTACTTTGCAACAAAACCAAAAGCTTGATCCTGAAGAAAAATAAGAATTTAATTTTTAATTTATTTATATTGGGATACTACGCAAGTATACATATCATTATCAAGTAATATAGGACTTTTTTTATTAAGACATGAATATCGAACCCACAGGAGAATAAGTAATATCCACTATTGAACAACAAACTTTCTATTTTTAATAAAAAGATAATTATCTAAACTAAAAATGATTTTTGCAGTAATGAAAATTTAATATTTTTGGTATTTTCAAAATTTTGATAGAACAATAACAATTTAAAAAGATAACTAGAGTTTTTGTAGAAGAAAAGCACTAAATATGAAAATATCTTTCTTCTTGTTATGAATCAGCAATAAATCTAGGAATTTTGTTGTGGAAGTATGCAAATTGTGTTGTGTCAAATAGGAGCAATAATATTCTTTAGCCTTACTAGAGTGCTATAAAGAACATTGGCTAATTTAAGGTTTGAATTGTCCTAAAGACCGGCTAGGTAGGGAAGATACTAGCTCTCACTCTAGAGTTCCCTCGATTCCCTTCACATGGGGGCTAACATCTAGTATGAGAACCTAAAACAATAAACCAAGTTGGGGGCTTTAACCTGTCACTTTAAAGTCCTCTAACTCTACACCTTTCAATGAATATTTCCCTATTTATTTGCACTTATTCATATGAACTACTTTCTCATTCATACAACCTCATGTGATTCTTTCCAATTATTGACTGAGACAATACCAACCATGTTCTCACAACAAACTTTAACATCTGGATTGGCCAAATCAAGAAGTAAATGAAGTGCATGGATTTAAATCATCACAACTTCTTCCATCATTGAAGATCAATACTTTTCACAACTTCCGTCCAAAGCTTAATTATTTAACATTTTAAAAAGAAAGATAAAGAAAAATACTAAGAATCCATGGAGAAAATAAAACTCCACTTTCGTTTAAAAGAAGAAATTATTGTCAAACCAACAACAAGTCTTAATTAAAACCAAAAGTAGTCTCAAAATAAAAAGATAAAAGCTTATCTCAAGTCCTCCACAAAACTCTTGAAGTTCTTTTGATTCTCTTTTCTTTACAATCACTCAAAATAAAATAACAAAAAATAAAAAATAAAAGTAAAAGTGCTGCCTGAAAATCTCACCGAACTAACTCCCCAAATGAGAACTTTCAAAACTTTCTAATACTTTCAAGACTCACACTTTTTTGGACCTTTTCAGTACACTTCTCAAAGTCTCAATCTTCCTTCTTTTATAAATCTCCAAAAGGTGCCTTGGTATCTCTTCAAAATATGTCTAGATTTGATGTATTTCCCCAAGAGATGCATCCTTTTGTTATAGTTTTCATCCATGGTGGTTATAACCACATATTAAGCCAATGGGTGTCTCAAAAACCTCTTCAAAATTTGCAGAAACCAAATTTACTCGTCCAATAACTGTCACTGGCGCTTAAGCAAGGGGCCTCTGACGCTAATACGCGGCCTTCTCTATTTAACAGACACTTAAGCACCAGATCTGGCGCTTAGGCGCCACAACTCTTTTGCACATTTTTCACCTTTTTGCTCCAAATTTGATCCTTTTTCACTCCTTTAAGCATTTTTCACACTTTTTACCTGTATCTGTAAGAAAAATACAAAAATACCTTCCATGAAAGCACAATATCTCAAAAATAGATATAAAAATATGTCTAAAAATACTATATTTTTTAGGTGTATCAAAATCTCCTAAACTTAAAATGTTACTTGTCCTCAAGTGACACTTCAATTTTGAAAAACTAAATATGTATGATATGTATATGAGTTTCTTTAGGAGTTACTAAAATTTTGATTTAGAAATATATGAGTCTAATTTAGAAAAAATATTCCGTAAATGGACCAACTTAAAATTTAGAAATTCTTAATATTAAGAAAGATGAAAATATGAGTTTCTATCTAATTAAGAAATATATTGTAAATTTTCCAAATTTAGAATTTAGTTCTTTTATTATCTCCACTTAAAAATTTTCATTAAAAATAATTTTACTTATTATATTATATCTAAAAGCTTAATACTTTCTCAAGTCTTATACTTTTAAAAGATCAAATGTAGAACCAATTTTTTATTTGGCACTAATCCTCAAGCTTCTCCTTCTTAATTTTTTTCTCTTTTTCGTTTTCTTTTTCTTTTCTTTCTCTTTTTCTTTTATTTTTCTTTTCTTTTTTTTTCTTTTCTTTTTTAGGCAAGGATTACTATATCTGGATAGGCCTTTAATGATTTTGAATTCCACTTCTCCTTTCTTAAAGCAAAGCCTTGATATAAGTCTTTTACTTATAAATATAGTAATAGTTTTGAAAATTATTTTAATAAAAGAAATTTAAGTATTAAAAATAAAAGTCTAAATTATCTAAATTTTTCAAAAAATTTATTTTTCTTACTAAAGATAGTTACTTATTATGTTAATCATTTTCTCATCTAAAAACTTTTTAACTTGAAGTTTTTCTTCATTACTAAAAATTTTAACTAAATTTTTTTACTCATTTCTAAAATCAAAATTTATTTTGTTAATATAACTTCATATACAAAATCAATTTTTTTCTTTTCAAATCAAATTCACTTGTAGCACATTTGAGAAAAAATAAAATTTGAGTTTTGAAAATATTTTTCTTCCACCCAAACTTAAATTTTTAACACATTAAACAGTTTAGAATCAGATATATATAAGCAGGAATAAAAATTTTAAATAACATGCTAATAGAAAATTTTAAACCCTAATGATATAAGTATAAAACTAAAAACAGGAGTAAAATTAATTTTTGATCAAATTTTCTATATTTTCATTTCAATTTAAAATGTAGAGATTCAATAGACTTCTAAGCAGTGGTTATAAACATTAAAGTAAACTATCACACTAACTTGTTTCACGATCTCAGCATAAAAACAAACAAACTAACATGACAAAATAAAAATACAGGGTAGCAGTTTCACAAATTTAAATTTAAGATCTAAGTTAGCTAGAATTTTAAACTTTTTAAAAGACAGAGAATCAAGTTCAATCCTATTTTAACTAAAATAATATTAAACACACATCAATAGTTACTACGCTAGAATGTTAAAATAGGCCACTAACAAAACACAACATCACAATAACAATATAAAAGGTCCCAAACATAAAATAGTACATAGTCTAAATCAACACAAAACAAATGTAGCAGTACCACATCACATAGTGTTCAACATAAACAAACATAAAAATATCTCAATTCTACTCCTCATCCTCAGAATCACCATTATACCACTTTTTAGTAGGCTCATAATCAGGATATCGAGGATATGCAGGAAATTGCACTCCTGGGTCACCTCTAATAAGGCTTTCCAAAGATGAGTGGAATTTCTCTTCATAATCACTCTTTCTCCTATCATAACAATTAGTATGATCTGCAAAACACTCTAAATTTTGTACCTGATCAGCGGTAAAATTGATTTTATCTATCATCTTCTGTAATAACTCATCTCGTGTATCAGTAGACTCACCTAGAGATGTAGAAGCATGTGAAGTAGATGGTCTAGATGTAGAAGCAGCAGAGGCAGAAGCAGTAGACGTCTCCATTCCATAGCTTTTGAAAAATCCTCCTCTCCCGCCAAAAATTGAATGCTCCAGAATAAGTCTTCACATTCACCTTAGTGATGGGCTTTAGAGGTAATAAGAATTCCTCCCAGCTATCATATTTAACTCCAGCCTGCTCACACAAATAAAAGATCAAGGAAGCAAATCCCAAACCTGCAGTTGTAATAGTTGTAGCAGAACTGTTGATAGTCAGACAGATCAAAGCTCCAATGTTGATGAGCATTCCCTCTTGAATACAATAGTTCAATGTCTCTCTTTCTCTGGTCACTTCACTGATATGATTGGTTGGAAGCAGACAAGCAGAAATGAAATAGTGTCAGGCCTTTGAAGGTGCACATAACTTTGAAATTGGGAAGTTAACTCTCCTTTCATTAATTATCTTCTAAAGTCGTCTCCCAACAAATAAGTAAGAAATAATCTCGTCTAATTCCGCTTCAATAGGACTATAATTTGCATAAAAACATAACGTATTCGGTGGTAAATGGTAAAACAAGTTGATTACCTCTAGCAAAAAAGGTATCAACTTCCCTCGAACCATGACTTGATTTTATTCAGCTTTCAGTGAGATTTGCAAAGAACTCCCTCACAACAGATATAACTGCCACAGTAGAGAAACAACAGAATTGTTCCTACTATCAACGAATAATTAAATCTTCCACGTCTCCACCCGAATTTCTAAAACATCGCTCCTGAATCAGTTTACGTGTTTGTAACGCATCACTATACCGATCTTGAGCTTTTGAAATAACGAATTTACTCAAATTGAAAGGGGCTTTGCCTTTGTTCCTCTTCATTCTTGGTGTCATTCTACAAATTTGATAAATTCCAACAAAAACTTCAAAAATCAAGTTTAAATCACTAAACTAAACTTCCAAAAGCATAAACTAAACATTCCATGCAATTTCCATAGATTTTTTCCTTATTTTTCACCATGAATAGTGAATTTTCAAATTTCTCCAAATGTGCTCAAAACACATGGTGAAAATCCAAAATTCTTACATAGAAGTAAAGCTCTTACCTAAAGAACTTGGATCTACCAAATTTCACTTGATTCCACCAAGGAATCTTCACTTTAGAAGTGGCCTACCCTTGAGAGGAAGAAGGTGACAATGGCGTTAAAAATGGAGATTTCTGGCTCAAAAACTCACTTTCTTCGCGAACTGATTTTCATGAACTGGTGCTTAAGCGCGAGTAAGTGGTGCTTAGGCGCCTGCCTCTCGGGTTTGCTCGTGCTTAAGGGTGAGATGTGGCGCTTAGGCGCCAGTGCATGATGTTTAAAAATTTTAAATTAAAGTAAAATGCACTATTTACCTAAGTAAACCACCCTTAAATGGTCTCATAACACTTAAATGACTATTTTTAACTTCCTGTAACTCTCCTTTATCTCAAAATTCTCCTTAATAAATATTTTAATTCAAGGCTAAAAAAACACAAAATTTCACACAAACAAACTTATATTAATTCATAAATGAGTACAAATACATTTAAATACTTAGTTCTCATTCCAAATAGTCTTGAATGAGAAAATTTTTTCTGAATACAAACACTTAACAATCTTTCACAATTAAACACCTAAGTAACACAAACACTAAAAGCAAGTCTTAAACACTAAAACACTTGAAGACAAGGACTTTAAACACCCAAAAACATACCTTCAAACATTGAACTTAATTCCATTCTTCATTAGAAGGAACAAATTCAGGTCTTTCATTATTCTCTCCTGAGGCAACTGGATTATAAAGTTGATAAAACGAACGGTGGTGACGTGCACTGATGCAATTTTCTTCAATCCACTTTTGCTTAAGAAACATCTCCTTATCTGCTTCCTCTATATAACTAGAGTGGCTAAATTGCATTTTCAATTGCCATCCAATATGCTCAAGATGTGCATGAATCTCCAATACCTTAGTCTCTAGTATAGACATGGTATTTTCAATTTTGTTGATCTTCTCTGAAATCCCTTGAATACTAACGACTAAGAAACCATTGTACATCTCTTGTGCACTTTGACTAATGAATTTCTTCCTCATGGTCTCCTCCTTCTTCTTCAAATCCATCTCCCATGAAGACATCATTTTAAAATCTATCTCTCTCTTAGACTTTAGGGATATAAATGATCTGAGTGAAATTCCTTCACTAAACCCTTCTATTTATAGGCCTAAATCCTTCCAATAACTCCTAAACATGTTTAGAAACTGCCTTGGCACATTTTTACAAACTTCTAGGCGGTTTTCCTTTCTAAAATATTAATTTCGCACATGTTTTTAAACTGCCGTGCTTAAGCACCAATGCACATTTTTGCACTAGTCAACTTAACGTCTAAATTATTATTTTAACATGTCTAAATCACCAAATAAAGTCTTAAAATCAGGACAAACACATAATAGTCTCAAAAATACTACCCCAAATTTTCTTAATCACACATAAAACAACAATCAAAATAAAAACACACTGATAACTATAGGTTGCCTCCCACAAAGCGCTTGGTTTTACGTCGTCAGCCCGACGTGTAACAAGTGCTTACTCCGGTTGACCCAACATCATTCCATCATTAAACTTATGTTGATCCCCTATAAAGTAAGGTTTCAGTCTATGTCCATTAACTTTAAATATTTTCTCAAACTTAGGATCTTTAATATCCACAGCTCCATAAGGATAAACTTTAATCACAATAAATGGGACCATCCACCTGGACTTAAGTTTGCCATGAAATAATCTTAAACTTGAATTATATAGCAAAACTTGTTGCCCTGACTAAAAATTTTTAGTAAGAATCATTCGATCATGCCACATCTTCATCTTTTTCTTTATAAATTTTATCACTTTCATAAGATTCATTCATTATCTCTTCAAGCTCATTTAATTGTAATAATCTTTTTTCACCAGCATCTTTCAAATTATAATTGAATTTTTGAATTGCCCAATATGCCTTATGCTTAAGTTAAACTGGTAAGTGACAAGCTTTTCCAAATATTAGCCTATATGAGGACATTCCTATAAGAGTTCTGTATGCAGTCCTATAAGCCCACAAAGCATAGTCAAGTTTGATTGACCAACCCATTTTTGTTGGATTCACAGATTTTTACATAATTCTTTTAATTTCCCAATTCGATAATTCAGCCAAACCACTTGTCTGAGGATGATAAGCAGTAGCAATCCTATGATTTATATGACATTTCTTTAATAATTTCTCCATTATAGCATTTCTGAAATGAATTCCCCCGTCAGTAATGATAACTTTCGACATCCCAAATCTACAAAATATAATCATTTTCAAAAATTTTACAACACTTTGAGCATCACATCGAGGTAAAACAACAGCTTTTATCCATTTGGATACATAGTCAACTATTAATAGAATATATAAACTTTTGAAAGATGGTATAAATGGTCCCATGAAATCTAATCCTCAAACATCAAATATTTTAGCTTCTAGCATATAATTGAGGGGAATCTCATTTCTTCTAGAAATATTGCCTACTCTTTGACTTCTATCACAAGTTTTAATATAAGCATTAACATCTCTATAAATTATAGGCTAATAAAATCCAGATTGTTAAATTTTGTATGTTGTTTAATCAACACCAAACTGTCCCCCAAAATCAGAATTATGACATTTTTGAATAATCACATAAGTTTCTTCTAATGGTACACATCTTTGAATAATCAGATCCTTTTCTTGTTTATATAAAAATGGGTCATCCCAAAAATAAGTCTTAGCTTTAGAAATAAATTTTGTCTTCTGTTGGTATGTCATTTCATAGGGTATAATATCACTAACAATAAAGTTCACAATGTTGGCATACCACGGAACACACCACTCATTAATAGTGAACAATTTTTCATCTGGAAAATGTTCATTAATTTCATTTTAAAAAAAGAATGGTTTTTCTAATTCAAGCCTGGACAAATGATCAGCAATTTGATTTTCAATCCCCTTCTATTCAATTTTTACAAAATCAAGTTCTTGCAAAAGAAGAATCCATCTTATAAGTCTAGATTTAACATCCTTCTTTTCCATTAAATACTTAATAGCATAATGATCTGTGTGCACCACACAATTAGTTCCAATTAAATATGATCTAAATTTATCAAAAACATATACTATTGCTAATTACTCTTTTTCAGTTATTGTATAATTAATTTGAGTTTCATTAAGAGTTTTACTAGCATAATAAATAACTTTGAAAATTTAATCATATATTTGTCCTAAAACAGCTCCAATAGCATAATCACTAGCAACACACATTAATTCAAAATATTTTTCCCAGTTTGGTAAAACTATAATTGGTGTAGTGATTAGTTTTTCTTTTAATAACTTAAAAGCTTTTGGGCATTCCTCATCAAAATTAAAAATTGAATTTTTCTCCAATAAATGGCATAAAGGCTTAGCAATCTTTGAAAAGTCTTTAATATATCATCTGTAGAATCCAGCATGTCCCAAAAAACTCCTAATTTCCCTTACATTTGTTAGATAAGGTAAATTAGTGATCACTTGGATTTTAGCAAGATCTACTTCCATACCATTTTTTGATATTTGATGTCCTAATATAATTCCTCCTGCTACTATAAATTGACATTTTTCCCAGTTAAGGACTAAATTTGTTTCTTCACAGCGCTTAAGAACTTTGGATAAATGTTCTAAACATGAGTCAAATAAAGTTCCAAACACAGAAAAGTTGTCCATGAATACTTCAATTCCTTTTTCAATTAAATCACAAAAAATTGCCATCATACATCTTTGAAATGTAGCAGGCGCATTACATAAACTAAAGGGCATTCTTCTAAAAGCTAAAGGGCATTCTTCTAAAAGCAAACGTATCATAAGTACTGGTAAACATTGTTTTCTCTTGATCCTCAGGAGATATTTGAATTTGGTGATAACCAGTATATCCATCCATAAAACAAAAGTATTTCTGCCCAGCTAGTCTATCCAGCATTTGATCTAGAAAGGGTAATGGAAAATGATCTTTCCTAGTGGAAAGATTTAATTTTCTGTAATCAATGCATATTCGCCACCCTGTAACTTGTCTAGAAGGTATTAACTCATTATGTTCATTTACCATTACACTTACTCCTCCTTTCATAGAAACACAATGAATTGGACTAACACATTCACTATTTGAAATAGGGTAGATAATTCTAGCATCTAACCACTTTAAAATTATTTTCTTTACAACATCTTTCATAACAGGATTCAATCTCCTTTGCGGATCAGCCCTGAGTTTGCAATTCTCTTTCATATGAATTTTATGCATACAAATTGAAGGACTGATTCCTTTAATATCAGCAATTATCCATCCGAAGGCTTTCT
Source organism: Phalaenopsis aphrodite (assembly GCA_003013225.1). NCBI lineage: Eukaryota > Viridiplantae > Streptophyta > Magnoliopsida > Asparagales > Orchidaceae > Phalaenopsis > Phalaenopsis aphrodite. The sequence goes on from NEWO01001231.1 coordinate 115,139, forward strand.
TAAATTTTTTTAGAATTTTCATCAACCTTTCTTCTTCTTCCATTGTTAATTTTGAGAAAATGATAACTGGTAAAGTAGAGGAATCTCTTAAAAAGGCACATTTTAAATGATCAGGAAGTAACTTCAACTCTAGTTCTGGAGGTTATTCAATAGATGGATAAAATCATTTATCTTTGTGTATCGTGTCTAAAACATCAAAAATTTCTCGAACATAGTTTGACTTTTTTAGAAAAAGATCTTCACATTGATTTAATTCCTCTTTTTGCTCGTGTTCCAAATCTTTTTTTTCAGATTTTTCTTCATAAGTATTTCTAAAATAGCATTCACTTAGATATCTTATAACATCCATCTTATAACATTCATTTTTTTACCTTTTGCAAGGTATTTCATTGATTTTGAAATGTTAAAAGTAACAGTTTGATCATTGACATGCATTGTTAATTCCCCTTTCTACACATCTATCATTGCTCTTCCTATGGCTTGAAAATGTATCTCCAAAATGATAGGTAACTTTATCTCTTCCTCCATATCCAGCACAATGAAATCAACAGGAAAGATAAATTGATCCACTTTCACTAGGACATCTTCTATAACTCCTTTAGAGTATGTTATCGAACGATCTGCTAACTGCAGAGTTACAGTAGTAGGGGTTATTTTTCCTAATCCCAATATTTTAAATATTAATAATTGCATAAGGTTAATGCTTGCACCTAAATCCCATAAAGCTTTCCCATAAAATTTATCTCATATTGCACATGGAATTGTTAAGCTACCAGAATCTTTAAGCTTTTCAGGAAGCTTCTTCTGAATTATCGCACTGCACTCCTCACTAAGTACAACAGTTTTATTATCTTCAAACTTTCTTTTTCTGTTGAGAATATCCTTCATAAACTTTTCATAGTTTTGTATTTGTTCTAAGACTTCAGCAACTGTAATATTAATTGTAAGCTTCTTAAATATTTCCAAAAATTTTGAAAATTGTTTAACCAACTTCTGCTGACGAAGTCTCTGAGGAAATGGAGGTGGCTGTTTTTCCAAATCAATTTTTAGTGGAGAAATAGGTCTCTCAAAATCTTTTGGAGCGTCCTCTTTTGATTCTTCAATTTCTTCTCTCACTACTTCAATTTTTTTTTTGAACTCGACCTTCTAACTCTCTTTCACTTCTAAGTTGAACGGCTTTTACTTGCTCTTTATTCTGGTCTTTTGGATTTGATTCAGTATTAACAGGAAGCGTTCCTTGGGATCTATTACTTAATGAATTTACTATTTGCCCAAGTTGATTCTCAATATTTCTAATTATAGCTCTTTGATTTTATAATTGATTTCCCATTTGTAACACCTCTTCTTCTATAGACAACTTCTTCTCCTTAAACTGTGTATTACTGTTGAAACCTGGAGGATAAGTAGATCTATAATTATTATTCCCTTGGTTTTTACAGTTTCCCAATGGGTTTACTTGGTTGTTCCCCCATTGCTGATTATTACCCCCCGAATTGTTATTCCAGATAAAGTTAGGATGGTTCTTCCAACCTGGGTTATAATAATTTGAATATGGGTTGTTCTGCTAATTATTTATGGCATTCAAAGTTTCTAATGATGCATGAGAATCTAGCATTTGGCCGAATGAATTCTCTTCAATCATGGAAATTGGTTGAGAAAAATTCATTCCAAATTGGTCTAACTTCCTTGAAATTGCAGCAACTTGATTTGCAAACATGGTAAATGCATCAATTTCTTGAATATTGGCTACTTTCTTAGGATTCAAGCTTTCAAGAGGCTATTAAAAATTTATGGTAGCCACTTCTTCAATTAAAGCATAAGCGTCATGAAATGGTTTTGACAACAATGAACCACCAACAGCGGCATTCATAATTGATCTAAGAGATCCAAATAATCCATTATAAAAAGTTTGAATTATTAACCAATCTGGTATAGCATTATCTGGAAACTTTCTTAAGAGTTCTTTAAATAATTCTCATGCTTCATAAATAGATTCCCCTTCAAACTGATTAAAATATGTAATAACATTTCTAAGCTTTATAGTTTTTATTGGTGTAAAATATTTAGCAAGGAATTTTTGTGCTAAATCACCCTAATTTCTGATAGATATAGGTGCTAACAAATTCAACAACATCTTAGCTTTGTCCCTCAGTGACAAAGAAAATAACATAAGTCTTATGGCATCATCTCATACACCATCGTATTTAAATGTAGCACATAATTCTAGAAAATTAGCAAGATGTAAATTTGGATCTTCAATTGGTGATCACCAAAGTAATTATTTGATACCATTTGGATAATAACAGGTTTAAGCTCAAATGAATTAGCCACTACGGTAGGTTTTTGAATACTATAATGAAGTTCATCTACAGTAGGGTTGACATAATCTCTTAAAGATATAAACTCTTGATGAACTTCAACATTTGAATTATTTTGGTCTGCTATATCCCTATTTTTTTTTATTTTTCAAAATTTATAATTTTTTTGGTTTTTCTAATCTAATAGTTCTTTCTAATTCAGAATCACAAGGCACTAGTCCTTCAGAACATGAGTTACGCTTACACAAACATATGATAAAATAAAATAAAATAAATAAAATAAATAAATAAAATAAGATAAGATAAGATAACTTAAACTTTAAATAAAACATTTTAAATATATAAATTTACTTTTAAAATCAATTTCTCCCCAGCAACGATGCCAAAAACTTGATCCCTGGATACTGCTAATATTCATAGTACGACAATAATTCAGATTATATTTCACTTATATTTCCTTACTTTGCAACAAAACCAAAAACTTGATCCTGGAGAAAAATAAGAATTTAACTTTTAATTTATATATATTGGGATACTACGTATGTATACGTATCATTATGAAGTAATATAAGACTTTTTTATTAAGACTTGAGTATCGAACCCACATGGAGAATACGCAATATGCACAATTGAACAACAAACTTTTTATTTTTAAAAAAAAGATAATTATCTAAGCTAAAGATGATTTTTGCAGTATAGTATTTTCAATATTTTGAACAATAACAATTTAAAAAGATAATTAGAGTTTTTATAGAAGAAAAGCACTAAATATGAAAATATCTTTCTTCTAGTTACGAATCAGTAATAAGTATAAGAATTCTGTTCTGGAAGTATGCAAATTGTATTGTGCCAAATAGGAGCAATAATATTTATTACCCTTACTAGAGATGCAATAAAAAAACATTGGTTAAATTAAAGTTTGAATAGTTCTGAAGACTGGCTAGGTAAGGAAGATACTAGCTCTCACTCTAGGTTTCCCTTGATTCCCTCCACCTGGGGCCTAACATCTCGTATCAGAACCTAAAACAATAAACCAAGTTGGGATCTTTAACATGACACTTTAAAGTCCTCTAACTCTATACCCTTCAATGAATATTTTCTTATTTATTTGCACTCAATCATATGAACTACATTCTCATGCAAAAAACCTTGTGTGATTTTTTCCAATTGTTGAATGAGATAATACCAGCCCAGTTCTTTCATGTTCTCTTAATAGATTTTAACATCTTGATTGGCCAAATCAAGAAGTAAATGAAGTGCATGAATTTAAATCATCACAACTTCTTCCATCATTGAAGATCAATACTTTCCACAACTTCCATCCAAAACTTAATTACTTATCATTTTAAGAAGAAAGATAAAGAAAACTACTTAGAATCCATGGAGAAAACAAAACCACACTTTAGTTTAAAATAAGAAATCATTGTCAAACTAACAACAAGTCTTAATTAAAACCAAAACTAGTCTCAAAACAAAAAGATAAAAACTTATCTTAAGTCTTCCACCAAACTCTTGAAGTTCCTTTGATTCTCTTCTCTTTAAAATCACTCAAAATAAAATAACAAAAAGGATAAAATAAATGTTAAAGTGGTGCCTAAAAATCTCTCCAAACTAACTCCCTAAATGAGAACTTTCAAAACTTTCCAATACTTTAAGGGCTCACACTTTTTCGGACCTTTTCAGGAAACTTCTCAAAGTGTCAATCTTCCTTCTTTTATAGATCTCCAAAAGGTGCCTTGGTATCTCTTCAAAATAGGTCTAGATTCAATGTATTTCCCCAAGAGATGAATCCTTTCGTGATAATTTTCATCCATGGTGGTTATAACCACCTATTAAGCCAATGTGTGCCTAAAAAACCTCTTCAAAATTTGCAAAAACCAAATTTACTCATCCAATAACTGCCACTGGCGCTTAAGCGTGGGGCCTCTGGTGCTTAGGCATTGCTTTCTCTATTTAACCAGCGCTTAAGCACCGGATCTGACACTTAGGTGCCAGAACTCTTTTGCACATTTTTCACCTTTTTGCTCCAAATTTGATTTTTTTCCACTACTTTAAGAATTTTTCACCCTTTTTACATGTATCTACAAGAAAAACTTAAAAATAACCTCCATTAAAGTGCAATATCTCAAAAATAGATATAAAATGTGTCTAAAAATACTATATATTTTAGGTGTATCAAGTAGCAGTCCAAACATATACAACACATAAAAATTTCATACAATTTAAAAATAAAATATTCAAATCAGTCCTCCTCCTCCTCCTCCTCCTCCTCCTCATCATCATCACAAAAATTCGTGGGCTCATAGTGATGGTAATGTAGATATTAAGGAAATACCACACTATGGTCACCCCTGATTAGGCGTTCCAAAGATGTGTGATATTTTTCTTCATAATCACCATTTCTCTTCATATAGGTATCAACATGTCCTACATAATTCTCAAAATTCAATACCTTATCCACAGTGTAGTTGATGTTATCTAACATCCTCTGCATTAATTGTGACTGCGAATCAAAACTAGTCAACTAGCTTTGTGACGTCGATGCTCTTGAAGTAGAAGGACGAGATGTAGAAGCACCTGAACTTCTTAAAAATCTTCCTTTCTAGCCATATAGAATGCTCTGAATAAGATTTCACATTGACACTCATAATAGACTTTAGTGGCTATAGAATCTCCTCCCAATTATCAAATATTACTCCAGCATGCTCACATAAAGAAAAGATTAAGTATGCAAATCCAATTCCTGTAGTAGTGACAGCTCTAGAAGAACTAGTGATAGCTTGATAGATTAAGGATCCAATATCAATTCACTCTCATAGCCATTATTTTCCACAATCCTCTTCCCATAATCAATGAAGAAATATTCTCATCTAACTCTCCCTCAATAGAATTATAATTTGAATTAAAATAATTAAAATTTTAGGGCAGTTGGTAAAATGAATTGATTACCTCAGAGGAAAAAGCTATTGATTTCCCTCTCACCATAA
>NEWO01001232.1:24759-38113 GCA_003013225.1 Phalaenopsis aphrodite
ATCATTTAAAACTTCCCCACATTGCTCAATTGCCCTAAATTTACCAAATTTGACTAAATTGACTAATTTTGTCAAAAATCCCAATTTCACCCCTAACTTGCCAAATACCTCAAATCAATCCGAATATCCACCAAATTATTTCTAGTTTTACCCAATTTCAAACCCAAATTGCACATCAATTTATCCAATCCCATTCTAAACCAATTTGGAGCCCAATTGAACCAACCTCTAAACCCTAATTTCCATTTTGAGCCAAAATCCCCAATTTGACTGTACTAAATCTCATGAAATTGAACCATATAATCAACCCAATTCCCTCAATTATGAATCCTAAACTCTTCATAACACTCCCCTAGGCCAATTTGAACATTCAATTTTTCTAGACACATACTTAAAACTAGCCTAAAACCAACCCAAATCAAATCCCCCAAAATTGACACTAAGTTAAAATTTCATCAAATTGAGCCCTTCATCCAACTAAATTCCCTCAAATTCACCTACTAAATTCATCATGACATCCCCCCTAAACCAATTGGACCATGTTAACTTTACTTTTGGTTGAGGTCTAGTTTCCTCGTTAGTAGCATAGGGTTTATCCATAAGATTTTCCTGTTGACTTTTCTTAGAAAGCTTGAAAAGGAACTCTGAACATTAGAAATTTTAAACTCTTCTTTGCTTAACTTGAAGTTTAACCTATTTTTCCTAACCTCTAGCACTTAGTAGGTGGGATCAATATGAGGAAACTAAAGGAGAGTCCCCATAGGATGGTCAAACCTTAGGACTAACCCTGGGTGGTCTGGTCCTGGTTAGCTTAGCTTGCACACACAACACTTCTCATACGCCCCAAACCCTAAGACCACTTGCACTTGATTTGGTCTCCTGGCTCCTTTGGAAAGTACAGATGGGTGGACCTAAAACCTAAGCCCTTTGCTAAGAGGGTTAGGACCAACATATTGAACATTCAAAGTGAGTCCTCATATGGCTCTCATGACTTGGAAATGACTTCATGGCTTACCTATCCACTATAACCGAAACTTTCATCAAAAGTACCAAAGTAACCCTATAACACTTATTTTTGCAAAAATTTCAAAAAATTGCCCAAAATACTCAAATTTGTCTAGATGTCTTTTCGAACGATCCACCAGTACCCAAATTGACCAAAATCACAAAATTCCCAAAATACCCCAAATTAAAAAAAATTTTGAAAAAATCCAAAATCATCTCAATGTCTCCAAAATCAATTTGAACCACTCCTATAGAACCAATTTGTCCAAACTAACTCATTTTAACCAAAAGCACCAAATTGCCCTAAAAGGCCCAACTTCCCCACATTAGCTCGAATGTCAAACAAATTGACCCCAATCTTGCCCAATGTGAATTCGAAACCAAAATTTAACATCCCTAATACCAGTTGAAACCAAATGCAAACCCAATTGCAAGCTCAATTTCACCCAAATCTAAGTCTAACCAAAAATCCCCAAATTGACCCTATGTCCAAATTCCACAAAATTGGCTTTCTAATTCAATTCGAAATCACTTGAAATCCTTTCAAAACTCTTCATGAAATCTTTATAGACCAAATTAAACATTTAATTGAACCAAATTTTAGCATAAAATCACCCCAATTTTAAAAGCCCAAGACCACCATATCTAATTCCAAAAGCCCACAAGGCATGAAATTTCTTCCCTTTGCCTAAGCAACCTCCCAGCCACCTCATCCATCCATGGCAGCCAGCATGACCTCCCCTATTTAAACTCACCCTCCACGACAAAGGGAGGAGAGGTTAAAATACCTTAGAGAGACTATGCCAAATTGTTTCCAAAGCTTTTTCAAGACCTCTTGAGTTCAACCCAACCATCTTCCAACCCTCTTCCTCACTGAACATAGCCAATTTCTCAGACTAAGTTTGAAGCCAAAACAGGAGACCGCTCAAAATACCACCAAATCCAAATTAAATTCACCCACACCATCCCTTGAGTGAAAGAAGAAGATCCCCCACAAAAGCTTCATCACCAGAACACCCTAGCATAGTCGTTGATTAACACCCCAAATTAGCCTCGATTGATTTTATACCTAAGCAATTCACCATAGCCCAAGGCTTCTTCTAGGAGCTCTCTGGACTTAACTTAAGGTTTTGGAAGCACCCAGTTGAGGCCAAGTCTCTTGGGCAAAAGTATTGAATTTTCTTCTCAAATCGAGCCTATTTTAATTCTTCATGCTTATAGACTCAATGTAAGACTTAATTAACCATATAGATGTGTTCTCCTAGTCTAGACGCGTCTATAGAAACAAACCCAAAAAGATTTGGTTGAGTATCGACGGAGAAATTAAGGTTAGAAGGTGCGGGTTGAGGGACTTGGGGATGATGACGAAGAGCCATCCAATCGTGTGTGTATCAAATAGACTGCTGAGATCGCATTGAACAAGCTTTTGGAGCGTAAACAACAACCTGAGTCAGTGCTAACTCAGATGGCTGCTCCAAACCACAAGATGCCACAAGGAGGCTTTGAAGATGTTGAGGATTGGGTGGTGCCGCTTGATTTAAATAGAAAAACATGGATTTCTAATTTTTTTAAATGCCAGAACTTCAAAAATCTATAAATTTTCATAGAAAAATCATAAAAATAAAATTAAAATACCTTAATGGTTAGTGAACAGAGGAGAATAATATGGAAATAGTTTCATGTCTATTTGATGCATCTACTTTTTTAAATCAATTAATAGTGTATTCCTGATTTGGATTCTCCATTTACATGGACATTTAACCATGACTTAATTTTTGGGGCCTTTGATCTCACTATCATGAGGGATCTTCCCTAATTCTTTTAAGGTTAGAGGAGTTCTCTAGGAAGAGATCTCTATTTTTCAAGCATTTCATTTCTATTTTGGTAAAGTAATTATAATAATTAAAATATTATTCAAAAAAATACAAAAATTTTTTTGGTTGGTTTATTTAGGTCAGAGGACCCTAGGAAAAATATAAACTTTGTTTACCAATTAAAAATAACCCTAGTTAAACTATTCTACACTATAATTTAATATAAGAAGAACTCTCCACAAATATTTCAAGTATATTGAAATTAATTTGACCTCTAAAATTGATTAATTAAGTGAAATTGCATTTTTGACAATAAAATAATTATAATAATTAAAATACAATTCAAAAAAATCATTAAATTAGTTTTGGGAGCTCCTTATGACCACAGAAACCTAAGAAAAATAAATATTTAATTAAATTAATTATTTCATTTTTAAGCTATTTTTAAACATTTAAAGGATTAAAAATTTATTAAAAATTATGAAAAGTGCATGATTATAAAAGCACACTAAAATGTTAGAATTGGCTTCCTAATCACTTGTGACCATATAAAATAATTCTCCTGATTTTCTAAATAAAAATATTAAATTTTAAGGGTTTAAAATGAATTTTCTTTAATTTTCCACTAAGATAATTCTAATAATTAAGATATAAACCAAAAAAAATTGAATCTTAATTCCCTAAGTTTCTTGCACTCAAAGAGATTTAGGAAAAATATTAAATTTAATTTTTCACTTAAATAATATTTTATATTTAATTAATACTAAAAAAACAAATAATTCTAATAATAAATTAAACCTCTAAAAATCAAGAAAATTATTCCAAGTGGTCCACTAACTTAGGTGAACCTCCAGTATTTTTCATAAGGATAGAGGTTTTGTTTTGCTTGAGTTATTGAATTTTCATTAAAAATCTTTATTTTTGCATTAAAATAATTATAACATCAAATTAATTCAGAAAAATAACAATTTCTCTTCTAATGTTTTAATTAACCCAAGAATGGGGTAACATAAAAATTTTATAATCATTTGAGTTTAATTTAATGAATTATAAGGTATTAAGGCCCTAAGGGCAAAATAGTAATTTTAGGATTCCAGCCTTAATTAATATTTAAGCTCAACCAAAAGGTAAATGGGTAATAAATGATGTTAATTGACATGTCTAGATGATTGAAATATAAAAAAAATAAATGTTAGTAATCAATCTCACTTTGGTCTCATTAAAGATAAATTTATAATTTCTTAAATTGGTCAAATTTGAAAGATAAATTAAATAAGAAGATATTGAGGTTGGGGGTTAGACTTTGTAAGATCATAACCCACTAATTTAAAACCCTAATTAATGGTTTCTAAATGATTTTTTATTCTTGATAAGGATTAAAAGTATAAATATTCAAAATTTTTAAAAAATTACAAATCTACCTATTAAGTTTTAAGGGCTTAGCGATGAATCAGGCTTAATCAAAATTTTATCTAATGAGGTTTAAGAAATGACCTATAAATAATTTGAAACCTTTTTAAAAACACTACAAGCCCATATTTAAAAATCAAACCGGCTAAGTTTGTTAGTTAAGCTAATTTGCCTCTAAGGGCCTTTACCCGTATAATTCGTAAGTGAAACATCAAAAGATAATTACTCCACTTAAAGGGATAATCAAAACATTAAGGATCATTGAGCATAAGGGTTTGAATTGAGTGAACCACATAGCAACATAATAAGACAAAAATGAAGTCGAGCCAATATGAGGGACTCTGAAATGTCTAAGGTATTACCCATGACCTATTCATGCTCCTTTTGAAGTCTCGGCAGATACTTGGACATAGTATGATTTGCTTGAAGGAATCATTCCCACAAATAAACAAATTGGACCCACCAGGGTATGACATAGGATTTGGTTAACATACCTCAAACCTGTGCTCTGTGCTTTTCCTGCAAGCATGTTTTAATTCCTCCAAAAATATATATACACAATTTTTGACCTTTTAGGTGCAGGAACGAGAAGAATCGGCAGATACTCTTTTAATTTATTGAATCGCAATTTACCTTTTTTTTATTCTTCTGTTCCTCTCATTTACTACTTATAAACTTGTGTGTTAAACAACAAGGTCACCCTGCAAGTCAAAACTAAAACTTTTAGGATAGCCATAGAACTAAAACCGAAATTAAGAAATCAAAATAAGATAAAATTCACTGCCACAACAGTCAAAATATAAGATAACTCAAAATTTTATCACAAACAAAATAAAAAAAATAAAAATTGTAACTAAATTAAAACGTCTCTATCGACTGATTAAGAACCCTTTGGAGGAAGTAACCTATGATTGCTAAAGAGATTTCCCACAGTCAAAATGAAAGTATGGAACTCATTGAGTTGAGTTTAGTAAATTCATTTGGACTAAGTGAATCTGAAGAAAATAGTTGTGTCGGAAAGAGGGAATCGTGGGATTCCAACTGGTGTCACTCTAATCAACTTTAACTCCCACCATAATAATTAAATTTAACTTGTCATTTAAACCTTTAATCCTTTAGACCATAGGACTGATACTTCACCAAGGAGCCTGGAGCTAGCTTTGTGGGCAGCCTTCCACAACTATGATCTGCAACAACCCTAGCATCCACAACACCACATCTTTCCTTAAAAATTAAACAACAAGCCATAGAATTTCTAGGTTATCCGCCTTGTGCAACATAAATCCTCAACTTTACATTAGGCCTTCGTGTGGCTCTATTATACAATTTAATCCCTAACTTGCCCTAGGATTCTTAGGTTATCGTTAATCACGACCTAAATCGTCATATCCTCTAGGCTACTTGTCTGATCTTCTCGCATGAATGTAAGTCCTAAATAATAAAATTGGGAAGATAAAACACTTAATTTTTTCTCAAAATTGAAGCTGAACCATAGGATATCTTGGGAAGTCAGAGAGGTTCTCCTCAAGATCCGTGACATATCCTAGTTGTTCTACCTCTGGATTAAAAAATAAATGTTCCAAATTTGAGCCATTAACATTTCACATCTCTTAGTCTGATCATTTGAAAAGTTCTATCCTTTGAAATTCTTGATAACAATATCCCCTGATTTTTATCAAGAGTTTTCTTAGGTGACTTCAGTTATCTAAGATGTAATTAACTATAAGGGCTTGCTCTTATAGGAAAATTTCAAGTATCGAGGTTGATATAAACCCTAACCAATTTTTCGTATTAAATAGGAAAACTTGTCGATCAACATAAAAATGGTTTTTCACAGACTTAAATGGATCTCATAAATTCTTAGTTTATTTAATCGAGCTATTACTAGTAAGTAGTGTGTCAACCCTTCGGGATAGAAGCATTGTTTGAGGTATTAGGCTTGTTTATTTAAAATACCTAGGATATGAGATCAATCCAGTTTTCAATTTTCAAAATTTAAATACTACCTTTTTCCCAAATTATATATGTAAATTAAATTAAAATGGGCGTTAGGATTTCTTTTCTGGCAATCGACAATTCCAATTGGGCGACCAACAGACCCTTCAACAAAATTTTAAACCAGTTCCAAGCCAAGCCCAAACCATAATTTTGTCTTAAAATTTGAATTAACCCAAACCTTTGAAGTAATGAAGCTCAATCATCTCCTGCTCTGATTAGCCTCCTAGGATGCAAATTATATCAGCTAAGAACCAAATTTTGTGCCATGGACCAACGGTCCCTTGATACATGAAAATTCATCTCCTAAATTGGCTAATCCCAATATCCCACAAAATCATCCCTCAAGCCCCAATGTAATCGCAATTAAAACTTCCCTGACCATCCCTGTCCTTCCTAGCCACCTCCCCTGGGCAGGCCGGTGATACACCAAAATTATGTGTTGATTTAAGTATACATTTTATGCTTATTTACTCTGATATTGCACTTTAAAGAAGGTTATTTTCATGTTTTTATTGTAGGTATATCAATTTTAGGCATTTGGAGAAAAAAAATAGAAAAGGGACAAAATTTGGAGCCAAAAGAGCAAATTTTGGGAATCTAGTGCCTGAACACCGACACGACACTTGAAGCGTTATTTGATAGAGAACTATCACCTGAAGCACTAGAAATACCAGATTTGGAGCCTAAAGCTCCAAAACCCAGAAAACCACAGACTTCAGCAAGTTGGCTCCTGAAACGCTAGAACTAGTGCTCGAAGCATCAGAGACGATTTTTGGAGGATTAAGGTGGTTCGGGAAGAATTTTGGATGAATTTTGAAAGGGACACTTATTCTAAACATCTCATGGAGTGATTTAAAGCATCTAAAAACTTTGGAAGGTTCTTTTATGAAGGGATATGTCTCTTGGATCAATAGACATGTCTTTTGAATTCAAAGGGATCATTTTTGGTAGAGTTTTAGAGGGAATTTTATTTTTTTTTAGAGGGAATTTTATTTTTTTTTAAGGGAGGTAGCCTTTAATAAAAGAGAGGAAAGTATACGGATTGTGGAGAGTTATGAAGGTGGGAGAAGAGGATTTTGAAGAGAGAGAGTGACATGAGATGGAGAGAGAGAGAAAGTCAAGGGCTTGGATATTTTCTTCAAGGATTGTAAGAGGAGATAGAATGTAAGAGGTTTCTTCTTCATTAAACTTCTTAGAGAGAATTGAGAGTGCTTGTAAAGAGGTAAAGTGCTTGAAGATAACTTCTAGGGATTTGCTTGGGAAGGATTATTAGATAAGTTGTGTTCTTTTAATTCTTAGTATTTTAAACATGTTTTTATATATGAAATCAATGTTTTGCCGCATCCTTCTCATTAATTTTGAGTAGTCTTCTTTATCCTTCTCCCTACTTTGAGATATGGTTTTGTGAAGAATTGATAGTGTTTTAATGATTTTAAATATCAATAATTTGTGATGATTTGAACCCTGGTCTTAATTTACTTTTTGATCTAGGAAATTAAAATTTTAAAATGTATTGAGAAACATATGCTCTGAAAGGGCAATGATTTCTATAACATAACAAGAATCAATTTGCTTTCATGGTAGAGGATGTCATCCATGGGGTTGAGTGCAAATAAATTGAGAAATAATCTTTGTTGGATGCAGAATTGGAGAATTTAAAGGGACGATTTAAAATCCCAAATTTGTTGCACTTGATTAGAAACTAATGCGAGATTGTTAGCCCTCATGCGAGGGAGTAGTGGAAGCTCTGGAGTGGCAGTCAGCAACCTCTCAGCCTAACCACAAAATTAGGGACCAAACTCTAGATTAGTCAATGTTCTTTAAGCACTCGAAAGAGGGTAAAGAATAGGATTTCTCCCATTTGGCACTAAAAAAATATATATATTTTTTTCAAATGATTTTAATTTATTCACAATCTATGCACTTATTGTAAAGGAGAGTAATTCTTTCTTAAATTTGAACTCTTTATCACAAAAACTTTATTTAGTTTTCGTAAATTTTACTTTTGAAAGTTTAGCAATTAGTTTAATTAACTTGGTCTTTTAACTACATTTTATTCATTATTCACTTATTTACTTTAGATTAAAATTTAGTACTTCACTTTTGAAGTTTAAAATTGTAGTTTACATTATAATCTTAAGAATTTACTTATAAGAATTTCCAATTTCCCAGTGGGATCGATATTTAGGACTCCATTAGAGCTCTTTATTACTTGAGTGATACGTATACTTGCATTATTTTTAGTGGGATATGTCAAATTTTAAAAGATAAAACTATTTTCACTAATGTTTTTTTATTGGGATTAAATTGCATATTTACTATTGTGTCTACCGTGTGTACTTTGTAACATTGAAAAATATTTGTCGAATTAACACATTAAATCCACAGTGCATCAAGTTTTTAATGTTGTTGCTAGGGAATTAACCGAAGTATTAGTAAGGTATTTTATAATTTAATTTTTTTTTATTTGTAAACTAAAAGAAAGTGTTTGTAGTTTAGTTAGAACATTTTCATATTTTAGTGTGTTTGCTTATTTTAATTATGTATTGTGTTTGTTTATGTGTAGTGTAAGGTCTGATGATTTAGTATCTTACGATTCTGAGTTAAAAAGAACTATTGGAAAAAATAAAAAATAACAGAAAGAGATACATCATTTTAGCAAAATGGCTTACAATTTAAGTAATGTTGGAAATGAAAATGAACATCACCAGAGACCTTTAAGAGATTATGTTATCCTATTGCAAACGAAATTCATTTGAGTATACATAACCTTGCTTAGCGATAAATTCATTTGAGCTTAAACCTACTATTATCTAAATAGTATAAAACAATCAATTTAGAGGAACACCAACTGAAGATCCTAACTTACACCTCTCTAGTTTTCTAGAATTTTGTGCTACTTTTAAATATGATGGAGTGTCAAATGACGTCATCAGACTTAAACTTTTTTCCTTTCTCATTAAGCTCTAATGCTAAGATGTGGTTAAACTTGTTGGCACTTGGATCCATCCGAACTTAGGGAGACTTTTAACAAAAATTTTTATTTAAATATTTCCCACCTTAAAAAATTGTTAAGCATAGAAATGATATTAAATCTTTTTGTCAATTTGAAGGGGAAATAATTTATGAAGCCTAAGAAAGATTTAAAGCTCTCCTTAAGAAGTGTCCACACCATGCATTGTCAGATTGGTTAATAATTCAAACTTCATATAATGGATTGGTTGGACCTCTTAGATCGATAATTAGCGTTGCTGCTTTTGGATCATAATGTCAAAATCATTCAATTAAGCATATTATTTATTAAGAGAGATGCCTACTAATAGCTTTCAATGGCCCTCTAAAAAGTTAAATCCAAAAAGAGTAGCTAGTATTCATGATTCTGATACAATATCTATGTTAGGTGCTCAAATCATTACTACAACAAAGAAGATAGATCAATATGGAATGAATTATTCTCAGACATCACCTGTGCTTTTGGAAAACTCATTAAGAGAAATGATAGAATCTTAATCTTCTTATGAGACCTTAAATGCAATAAATAATTGGTCTAATAATCCTTAAACCAATTATTATAATCTTTGTTGAAGAAACATCCAAATTTTAGTTGGAGTAACAACAACTCTAATGTTTCAAATTTGCAATGGCGAAACAATGCTGCAAACCAATTGTGAAACCCCAATAATCAAGGAAATCTAACCTATAAACCTTATTACCCTCTAGGTTTTAATAATTTGGACATTATGGAGAAAAAGTTTTCAAACAAAGAATTGTTATTGCAAATGGGAAACTAATTACAAAGTCAAGGAGCTACAATTAGAAACATGAAAAATCAATTAGGATATATTGCTACTACAGTTAGCAATACATCTCCAAGAACGTTGCCTAGTAATGTTGAAGTAAATCCTAAATATCATAAAAAAGAGCAAATTAAAGCTATTCAATTAGGAAATGGAAAAGAATTGGAAACCAGATTTCAAAAAGAAGTGGAAGTTGAAGTTGAAAAAAATGTGGAAAATGAAAATTTTGGTGAAGATTTTCATTTTGAGTCAGAATGTTCTGTTAAACTAATGAAAATCACTGTAGAAAAACCACGACCTCCATTTCCTCAATGATTGAAGCACAAAAATAGAGAAAACCAATTTTCAATTTTTTTTAGAAATATTGAGGAAATTAACGATATACATTCCATTTGTTGAAGGCTTGCAACAAATGTCAATCTATGTGTAGTTCATGAAGGATATACTTAATAAGAAAAGGAAGTTTATATATAATGAGATTGTTGCACTCAGTGAAGAGCGTAGCGCTATAATTCAGAAAAAGATTTCAGAAACACTAAAAGATCATGGAAGTTTTACTATTCCTTTTGTTATTGGCGAAAGAGTTTTTGGAAAAGCTTTCTGTGATTTAAGAGCCAGTACTAATCTTATGCATTTATCAATTTTCATAAGGTAGGGTTTAGGTGATATTTCTCCTATAACTGTAAGTCTTCAGTTATTTGATTGTTCGATTACATAGCTTGAAAGAGATGTAGAAGATGTTTTGGTAAAAGTTGACCTATTCGTCTTTCCTATGATTTTTATTGTATTAGATATGGAGAAAGATAACGAAATTCCTATCATTTTAGGAAGACCATTCCTTGCCACTAAAAGAGCTTTGATAGTTATACAGAAAGGAAAACTAATTATGTGAGTTAGTGATCAAGAAGTTACATTTAATATTTCAAAATCAATGACTTGCCCTGCAAAAGAGCAAGGGATTGAATGCTTCAGGATGGATCATGGAATATTTAAGCCATAAATATTTCAAGAAGTTTGTGATGCCCATAATGCTAGCTTGACGCTCCTCATCGTGGCGAGTTTAGTTTTAGAAGTCTCAAATTGTAAAAATTGAGAGAAGTATCAGGCTCAGCGGACAACTTTTCTAATGTGTAAGTTCATGATGTCAAATAATATGTTTATTAAGGTTATGGTTATTTAAATATTATGGGGAATATTAAACTTGATTAGAGCTAACAGACTCCAAACTATGATTTATTGTGTCCTGAAAGATCTTAATGGAAAATTTTAGAACAAGATAGAACAAGTTAAATTTGTCCTTCAAAATATTCAAGATGTCATAAAGTGTTCGGGGAATGACCCTGAACTGCTTTAAAGATCCCTTGAAATTTTTGAGTTCATTTTGAACTTATCATATTGTTCTATTAATCATCCTAGGTCAAATTAAAATTACCTCATTACTCGATGAAATTTGGCATTTTAATCATCTCAAGGAAAGGATACTTAATTGGTCAGTTGATATTTTACTTAAAAGTTATGTAGGTGAATGCCCCTATGGTTTCCAGTCATTAAGGACTTTTGTACCCATCACTAAAGCTAGGCTTGTAGTTCTAATCATCAACTACGTTATCTTTTACATCCCATCAAATGAATTAAATATCAAGCCTAGATCACTACCAAACCCTTTAACCTAATTGGAGAAGGATTAGCAAAGATTTAGAATTTTAATTTAAGTGATATGGATTCTGATTAAAAGGATTTAGATCATCATTAATTATGGACTTGATCATAAGTGAAACATCATCTCCTTAGTCTAAGCCCATCACTTGAGAATCATTTGATCTTGATCAACTTCAAAGTTCTGATAATTTAACAAGTTGTAATTTTATTCTTATCATGGGAAGGTGGAAAGTTGGTTTATACATTTTTTACCCATTATGTTTCAATCATTCAAATATATTCATTAAGATCAAAATTGCCCATTTTTCCTTTAGTTAATCCTAAATTTTGATTAAGGAACCAAAGTCCTAAAATGACCACTTTAGCCTTGGGGCTCTTCACCTCATAACTCGTGAAGCACCATTCAAATGACTTAAGAGATTTTCGAATGCCCTATCCATAGGGTGATTATAACATGAGAGGAGAAAAATGTTGTTTTTCAAATTTAAATTTAAATTAAATAATTTTTTTAACTTAGAAAATAAGATTTTCAAAATTAATTTATTGAAGCAATCAAAATAAATTTTTTGGTTTATGAGAAAAGTATTAGAGGTTACCTTAGGTCAGAGAAAACACATAGGCAAAATGCTATGACTTTTTGAATTAAATTTTAATCAATATTTTATAATTATTTAAAGAATTTTATGATTTAATTTGAATGGAACATATGTTTTATTTACAAAAATTACTTTTTATTTTATTTTTAAACATCTCTGAGTCCATAGAACTCAAAGAAATAACATTTATATTTTGATGATTTTTAATTTATTTATTATAATTATTTTATTGAGAAAAATAGGAAAATACATCATAAGCCTTTAAAAATTTATTTTAAAATTAGAAAAATTGAGAAAAACATATTAATGAGTCTTAAGTAATCAGGGAGCCATTAGGAACATTTTGAAATACTTTTGTATTTTTGAAATTTTCGCTATTTTTAATTATTTTTAATTCATAATATAGGCCAGAAATTAAATTTTTTATCAAAAAGGAATTTTATTTTTCCTAAGTGCTCTTGATCACAAGGAACTCAACAAATAACTTTTCATAATTTTTCTAATTATATTTAATTTATTATAATTATTTTTGTATAAAAATACATTTTTTCTTGAAAAATCAACTTTAGTACTTAAACTTCATCATATAATTTTCAAATTTTCATAGTGGGTTAATATGATTTTTTATGCACAATGTAGAATTGATTTTGTTGATTTTTATTTACATTAAATTTAGATAAATTAATACAAGATAAATACATTAAATTAACTGTAAACTTTATAGAATTATTCAAACCCCATAATATTTTTTCCTAAACTTCTCTAACCACAAAAAACCTAATAAAATTTATTTAATATTTTCCAAGTGATATTTTAATTTATATAATTAAAATAAGTCAAAATATTCACCTTAGCTTGAAAATTAGAGTTAGAAGCACAGAGAAACTCTTGGGCCTTGAAAAAATCAGAAAACATAGCCTCTGTCATTAGGAATGAACCCTAAAGATTTCAAGCAAACTTGAGCAATGCTTTATCATAATGAATTGAAATACCACAGAGGGTATTTAATTCATTAAAAACCAAATAGTTGTCAAATTATTTTTTTTGTCCACATTATTCTCCTCTGTTCACTGAG
>NEWO01001232.1:41017-56479 GCA_003013225.1 Phalaenopsis aphrodite
TGAAAATATATATAAGCTAGTTATTTATATTATATTATAATATAAAAAAGAAGTGCTAAGTTTGAAATTAAACTACTTAAGTGAAATGCTACTAACTATGCAGATGCACCACTATAACAAGAAAATTAAACTAAATGCTAAACTTTCAAAAGTAAATTGTTGAAATAAAATAAAGGTTTTTGTTGACAAAAAGTTCAAGTATAAGAAAACATCCTTCCCCTTTATACTAAAAATAAGTTTTGTGAAGAAATTGAAATCATTTGTAAAATATATTTAAAACTTGTTTTGTGCGAAATAGGAGCAATCCTATTCTCTACCCTCTTCCGAGCACTATAAAGAACATTGACTAATCCAGAGTATAGTCCCTAATTCTGTGGTTATGCTGGGAGGATATCGGCTGTCACTCCAGAGCTCCCACTACTCCCTCTTCTGATGGCTAACATGCTTGCATTAGTTTCCAATAAACAGAACCAAATTGGGGACTCTAATCTGTCACCCTCAAATCTTACAATTCTACATCCATCAAAGTATATTTCCCTATTTATTTGCACCCAATCCCATGAATGAAATACTCTCTCATGAAATCAAATGTGATTCTCCCATTATTTTAGAAATCATATCCACATTTCAGAACATATAATTCTCAACACATTTTAACAATTCAGTTGGCCAGATCAAAAAGTAAATGAAGATTGGAGTTCAAATCATCACAAATTATTGACATTTAAAACCGTAGAAAACAAAATCAATTCTTCACAAAACTATTTCTTCAAAGTAGGTTGAAGAATAAAGAAGACTACTCAGAATTCCTGATAAGCATATGATAAAACACGCATTTCATACATGAAAACAAGTTTATAAACAAAAGAAATAAAAAAATACAACTTATCTCACAATCCTTCCCTAGCAAATCCCTAAAAGTTCTCTTCAAGCCTTTCTCTCTTTATAATCTCTCCTAATTCTCTCTTAGAAGTGTAATGAAGAAGAAATCTCTCACTTTCCCTTTCCTATTACAATCCTAGAAAAAAAATCTCCTCCTTTCTCACTCTAACTGACACCTCTCTTTCTCTCTCTAACTTTTCATCCCCCTTCCAGTTTCTCTAGAGGTTCTCTTTTGTTGGCTGGTTCTCTCTTCTCAAAAGAATCTCAATTCTATCCAAAATTTAAAAGTCAGAACTTTGAGTTTAAAAAGATGTGCCTCTTTGATCCAAGATTCAAATTCCTTCAAATTGGAACCTTCCAAAGTGTCCACATGCATTAAATCACTCCATGGGGTGCTTAGAACAAGTGTCCCTTTAAAAATTTGTGCAAAATTAGTCTTGAACCACCTTACTATTAAAAAGTCACATCTGGCGCATCATGCACCACTTTAGTACATCATGTGCCAATGCTCTGGATTTTGGCGCATCATGCGCCAGTTTAGCGCATCATGCGTCAAACCCCAAAATTGGTCGTTTTTGCTCCAAATTTCATTATTTTTGTCATTTTTGCTCCAAATGTCTAAAAATTAAATACATGCAACAAAAATAAAGAATACCTTTCTTTAAAGTGTAATATCACTAAAAAAAGACTTAAAATGGTACTTAAAAATGTATTATTTTTATGGATCAAAATGCCCCAAACTTAAATGTTACTTTTTCTCAAGTGACACTTTTACTACATAAAAGCTTATATAATCCAGATAGAGATTAACTTATCACTTCTATACTTTAGTTCAATAAATAGAATAACAAAATTTAAGAAAACATTTAATAACTTAGGTTGAAACTCCAAGTCAAGGAATATCTAGTAATCAAATTTAAGATTTCTGAATGTCTATTCCTTTCAAGAAGAATTGCAATTTATCTTGCTAAGGACATTTAGAACATTCATATGAAAAAGAACTTCATAAAAAACTTTACTAGAAATGATACTAATACTTCAATACAATTTTAGAAAGTATAATAAAGCTCCTTTCTTAAGTTGATTCAAGTGAAGCCAATTTTTTATTAGGGATCTCCTCAAGCTTCTCCTTGCCTTTTTTTTCTTTTCTTTTCTTTTTCTTCTTTTTTTTCTTTTAGGATCTTTTTAATCCTTTCTTTTTCTCTTTTTTTCTGGTGAGGATTACTATATTTGCGTAACCTTTAATAATTTTGAACTTCACCATCCTCTTCTTAAAGTCAAAACTCTACAACCCTACTTAAAAAATTTATACTAGTATATGACTTTTCGTAAAGTCTCATTCCTTTCTTCTTACATGAAACTCTAAAATTATTAACACTTTAAAAATATTATTTTCCCTTACTTAAAATAGAAAAACATAGTCTTACCCTATCATACCAAATATCTTTAACTTTAGAATTGACCATCATTATTAAAAATCTTTACCTAAATTTACTATAATATTTATAAACATAAGTATAGTCATTTAAAGTTAAATCTTATTATCGCAGGACATGTTCAATAACTTCTGAAAAAAAATAGTTACTTAAGAACAAATAAAATTTAGTTTTCCCAAATTCAGAAAAAAAAAATTTTTCCCCTAAACTTAAATTTTTAAATTATTTTAAAAACATATTAGTACAAAGTTTACGTTGGTGAAAGAAAGCAGTAAATGCATGAAAATAAAAACTAACCTGTAGAGGATTTCTGAACATGAAATTGGTTCTGGTATACTGTAGGTACTAACTGTAAAACTACATGCAGGCTTTAAAGCATTAAATAAAAAATAATATATTCTAAAGAACTTGCTGAGAATTAAAAACTTAAACACAAAAACTGAAAAAACTAAAAACTGAAAGTACTTAAAATGCAGAAAAAATGAAAGTCTACAACATCTAGGTAAAGAGACTGCTTCTATCCATTTTGAAACATAATATACTGCAATCAATAAATATACATTTCCAAATGAAGGCATGAATGGTCCCATAAAATCTAATCGCCATGCATAAAAAATTTTAATTTCCAAATTAAAATTTAAAGGCATTTCATTTCCTCTAGAAGTATTAAGTACTCTCTGACACCGATCACATAATTTTATATATATATTAACATATCTAAATAGAGTAGGCCAATAAAATCCTGATTGTTAAACTTTTCGAGTAGTTTTATCATTCTCAAAATGTCCTCCAAATTCAGAATCATGTCATTTTTTAATATTCTCCTGAATTTCTTTATAAAGCACACATTATCTTATAATTAAGTCTTTACATTGTTTATATAAATGTGGATCATTCCAAAAATAAGATTTGCATCATAAATAAATTTCTTTTCTTGTTGTCTTGTCAATCTATATGGAAAAATACCACTAGAAATATAATTTACAATATAGCATACCAAGGGGTTTCTCATCCTTTTACAACATAAAGTTGTTCATCAAGAAAAGTATCTTTAATCTCTCTTTCAGAATCAATCATTTATTTATGTTCTAACCTTTATAGAAGATCGGTTATTTAATTATCAGTCACTTTCCTATCAACTACCATAAAATCAAATTCTTGCATCAGAAGTATTCATCTAATTAATCTTTTTTAGCATCCTTCTTTAGCATTAAATATTTAATAGCAGAATGATCAGTATGCATAACACATTTAATTCCAATAAAATATGATCAAAACTTATCAAATGCTTACATAATGGCTATAATTCTCTTTCGGTTGTGGTGTAGCTAATTTGAGCATCATTAAGAGTCTTACTAGCATAATATATGACATTGAAAATCTTATTATATTTCTGCCCTCAAACAGCTCCAATTGCATAATAACTAGCGTCACACATTAATTCGAAAGGTTTCTCCCAATCCAATGAAATAATTATAAGAGCAGTGATCAATTTTTCCTTTAAATTTTGAAGGCTTTAAGGCAATCTTGGTTAAAGTTAAACTTTATATCTTTTTCTAGAAGTTGGCACAAAGGCTTAGTGATTTTTGAAAAATATTTGATATATCGCCTGTAGAATCCAGCATGTCCTATATAGCTCCTAACTCCTCTTACATTAGTTGGTGGAGGTAGGTTCAATATAACCTAAATTTTTTGCACGATCTACTTCCACACCATTTTTTGAAATTTATGTCAACCATAAATTGACATTTATCCCAGTTCAAAACAAGTTTAAGCCATTCAAAACATTCCAGAACTTTTTCTAATTGATTTATACATATTTCAAAGGAAGTTCCAAATACAAAAAAATTATCCATAAGGACTTCAGTCCCTTTTTTAATCAAATCACAGAAAATTGACATCATACGTCTTTAAAATGTTACAGGGCATTACATAATCCAAACGACATTCACTAAAAATGCAAAAGATCCATAATGACTAGTAAATGTTATTTTCTCTTGATCCTCAGGAGCAATAGGTATTTACTGATAACCGATATATCCATATAGAAAACAAAAATATTTGTGCCTAGCTAATCTGTCCAACATTTGATCCAAAAGGAGTAAAAGTAAATGATCCTTCCAGGTGACAGAGTTTAATTTTCTATAATCTATGCAAATTCACCATCCAATGACTTGTCTTGTCGATATTAATTCATTATGCTCATTTGTCACTATAGTCACCTCTCCTTTCTTCAGAACATAGTGAATTGGACTCTCCCAAACACTATCTAAAATAAGATATATTATTCCCGCATCTAACTATTTTATAATTTCTTTCTTAACCGCTTCTTTCATCAAAGGATTAAATCTCCTTTGAGGATCAGTTCTTGTTTTATGTTGAGCTTCCAAAAAAATTCTATGCATATAGATTGAAGGACTGATTCCTTTAATATCAGCTAATGTCCATCCAAAGGCTTTCTTGTATTTTTTAAAAGTTTCTAACAATTGTTGTTCTTGAGCATCATTTAATTCTGAGGATAATACGATAGATAGTGTAGATGAATCTCCTATGAATGCATACTTCAAATGTGTAGGAAGTGTTTTCAATTGTAGTTCAACGGGTTTTTCAATAGATGAAATCAAATTATTGTCATTTTCTACAGGATCTAACATTTCAAATTTCTCCTGAACATAACCCAGTTCTTCCATACTCACTTCCATATACTCATCTTGGATTTTATCCTCGTCTTGATATTTCATATATTCCTTTTTAAATTCACTGTCATATGTCTTTATGAATTATTCATGGCTTAAATACTCATTAATATCCATTTTCAAGCATTCAATCTCTTGTTCTTTTATAGGGCATCTCATTGATTTTGCAATATTAAATGTAACCTCTTGATCACTAACTCTCATAGTTAGTTCTCCCTTCTGCACATCTATCAAAGCTCTCCGAGTGGCTAGGAATGGTTTTCATAAAGTAATAGGAGTTTGTTTATCTTCCTCCATATATAATACAATAAAGTCCACAGGAAAGATAAATTTATTAAACTTTACTAAAACATCTTCTATAACTCCTTTAGGATAGGTAATCTTTGATCAGCTAACTGAAGAATAAAAATTGTAGGTGAAATATCTCCTCAACCCAACCTTCTAAAAATTGATAATGACATAAGATTAATGCTAGATCCTAAATCACATAAAACTTTTCCAATAGCATAAGGAATTGTAAAACTTCCAGGATCTTTAAGTTTTTCAGGAAGCTTCTTCTGAATTATAGCGCTACACTCTTCAGTAAGTGCAACTATCTCATTATCTACAAACTTCCTTTTCTTGTTAAGTATATCCTTCATGAACTTCATATAGCTTAGCATTTTTTTCAAAACTTCAACAAATGGAATGTTCATCGTTAATTTCCTCAAAATTTCAAAAACTTTCAAAAATTGATTATCTTTATACTTCTGCTTCAATCTTTGAGGAAATGGAGGTGATGGTCTTTCTATAATGATTTTCATTATTTTAATAGGAAGTTCTGACTCATGAAGAAAATCTTCATCAAAATTTTTATTTTCCACCCAATCTTTTTCAATTTTAACTTATTGTTGAACTCTTTCTTCTAAATCTTTTGCACTTCTCAGTTGAATAGCTTTAATTTGCTCATTTTCTGATTATTCAGATTTAAATCAACATTACTAGGCAATGTTCCTGGAGGTATGTTGCTAAGTGCAGTAGCAATATATCCCAATTGATTTTCTATGTTTCTGATTGTAGCTCCTTGACTCTGTAATTGACTTCTGATTCGCAATATCAATTCTTCCATTGATAAATTTTTCTCCTTACTTTTCAAATTATTAAATCCTGGGGGGGTAATAAGGTTTATAGGCTTGATTTACTTGAATGTTGAGGCTTCCCACTGGGTTCACAAAATTGTTTCCTCATTTTGGATTTGAAATATTTGAGTTATTATTACTCCAAGTAAAGTTTGGATGATTCTTCCATCGATGATTATAATAATCGGCATAAGGATTATTAGAACAAATATTTATTGTATATAAAGTCTCATAAGAAGATTGAGATTCTATCATTTGTCTCAATGAGTTCTCCTCAAGCACAGATGTTGTTTGAGAATAATTCATTTCTTATTGATCTATCTTCTCTAATATATCAGTTATTTGAGCAGCTAATAAATATATTACATCAAAATCATGAACACTGGCTACTCTTCTAAGATTTACCCTTTCAAAGGGCCATTGAAAATTATTAGTACCCATCTCTTCAATTTAATGAATATGCTTTGTTGAATGTTTTTGACATTAATGATCCACTAACAGCAGTGTTAATTATCGATCTAAGAGATCCAACCAATCCACTATAAAATCTTTGAATTATTAACCAATATGGCAACTCAAAATGTAGACACTTCCTAAGGAGATCTTTAAATCTTTACCAGGCTTCATAAATTCATTCCCCTTTAAATTGATACAAAGATGTAATATCATTTCTATGCTTAGCATTTTTTTAAGGTGAGAAATATTTAGATAAAAATTTTTGTGATAAATCTCCCAAAGTTCCGATAGATCCGGGTGCTAATGAGTTTAACCACATCTTAGCTTTATACCTCAGTGAAAAAGGAAAAAGTTTAAGTCTGACAGCATCATTTGACACTCCATTATATTGAAGTGTAGCTCATAATTTTAGAAAACTAGCAAGGTGTAAATATGGACCTTCATTTGGTGTTCCTATAAACTGATTGTTTTGTACCATTTAGATAACATCAGGTTTAAGCTCAAATGAATTGGTAGTTACAAAAAATTTTTGTATACTAAAAAAAATTTCATCTGCTATAAGATTAGCATAATCCCTAAAGGTCTCTGATGATGTTCATTTTCATTTCCAGCATTACTTTAGTTGCAAGCCATTTTACTAGAAAGATTTTTCTCTTTCTCTTTTTTTGGAATTTTTTTAATAGTTCTTTCTAATTCAGAATCGTAAGGTATTAGGTTTTCAGATCTTATACAATGCATAAAAAAAATAAAACAAGTAGATAAAAATAAACAACACACTTAACAAAGAAAATGTTCAAACTAAACTAAAAACACTTTATATATATATACATATATATATATATATATATATATATATATATATATATATATATATATATATATATATATATATATATATATATATATATATATATATATATATATATATATATATATATATATATATATATATATATAATATTTTTTTGTTACTTCCCCGACAACGGCGCGAAAAACTTGATGCAGCGAAATAATTAGTCAAGCCTAATAATAATGATGCAATGTAACCCAAAGTACAATAAAATTTTGATGAAAATAATTTATCGTTAAAAACCTCTTTAAAATATAAATTCCAGTTTACATACTACGCAAGTATACACATCCCTCAAGTAATATAGGGCTCTAATTGAGTCATAGATTTTGATCTCACTAGAAAGCTAGAAAGATATATAAGCTATTTATTTTTATTCTATTATAATATAAAAACAAAGTGAAGTGCTAACGTTGATATTAAACTACTCAAGTGAAATGCTACTAACTATGGAGATGTACGACTATAACAAGTAAATTAAACTAAATGCTAAACTTTCAAAAGTAAATTGCTGAAATAAAATAAAGTTTTTTGTTGACGAAAAGTTCAAGTATGAGAAAACATCCTTCCCCTTGACAATGAAAATATGGCTGGTGAAGAAATTGAAATCATTCGTAAAATATATTTAAAACTTATTTTGTGCTAAATAGGAGAAATCCTATTCACTACCCTTTTCCGAGTGCTATAAAGAACATTGAATAATCCAGAGTTTGGTCCGTAATTTTGTGTTTAGGCTGGGAGGATACCGACTATCACTCTAAAGCTCCCACAACTCCCTCCCTTGAGGGCTAACATGCTTGCATTAGTTTCCAATCAATTGAACCAAATTGGGTGTTCTAATCTGTCACCTTAAAATCTTCCAATTCTACATCCATCAAAGTATATTTCGCTATTTATTTGCACCCAATCCCTTGAAAGAAATTCTCTCCCATGAAATCAAATGTGATTCAATCTTTGTTGTAGAAATCATATCCCTTTTTCAGAATATATAAATCTCAGCACATTTTAATTATTCAATTGGCTAGATCAAAAAGTTAATGAAGATCAGAGTTCAAATCATCACAAATTATTGACATTTAAAATAGTAGAAAATAAAATCAATTCTTCACAAAACCATTTCTCCAAAGTAGGGAAAATGATAAATAAGACTACTCAGAATTCATGAGAGGATACAATAGAACATGGATTTCATATATGAAAACAAGTTTACAAACAAAAGAAATAAAAAAAAAACTTATCTCACAATACCTCCCAAGAAAATCCTTAGAAGCTCTCTCGAGACCTTTCTCTCTTTACAATCTCTCCCAATGATCTCTTAGAAGTGTAATGAAGAAGAAATCTCTCACTTTCCCTCTTCTCTTACAACCCTAGAAGAAAATCTCCTCCTTTCTCTCTCTAACTCATGCCTCTCTCTATAACTTTTCATCCCCCCTTCTAGTCTCTCTAGAGCTTCTCTTTTGTTTGATGGCTCTCTTTTCTTAAAATAATCTCAATTCCCTCCAAAATTCAAAATTCAAAACTTTGAATTTTAAAAGATGTGCCTCCATGATCCAAGAGTCAAATCCCTTCAAATTGGAACATTCCAAAGTGTCAACAAGCAATGAATCACTCCATGAGGTGCTTAGAACAAGTGTCCCTTTGAAAACTCGTGGAAAATTTGTCTCGGACTGCCTTAATTTAAAAAGGTCATGTCAGGTGTATTATGCGCCAATGCTCTAGATTTTAGAGCATCATGCATCAAACCTCAAAATTGGTTGTTTTTGCTCTAAATTTTGCTCTTTTTGCCATTTTTATTCTAAATGCCTAAAAATGAAATAAATACCTGCAACAAAAACACAAAAAATATCCATCTTTAAAGTGCAATATCATCAAAAATTGACATAAAAAGGGAACTTAAAATAGTATATTATTTTTATCAAAAAACCGATGATATAAAAAAAACCAACACAAACTTCTAAGTCAAAAAACATAGAACAAAGAATAAAATGAGGTGACAGTTGTTTCTTCTAGGGAATTAGAAAGTGCACACTTGATCGAAATTGAGGATTCAAAACTCTCACAGGGGATTAAAAGGAACACGATCTTGAAAATGACCACGACGGTCATGATGAAGATTCAATTTCAATTTGATTGTTATAACACTTTGATTTTGATCACAATGGTTTGGGAGGATGGAAATCAGCATTTAGGTACTGACCCCAAGATGGAAATTGAAATTTTGGTATCAACTCCGTAAAGAGAATTAGAAGTCTTACTCCATTTAAACTGGCCTCAGATCTATCTCGAAAGATGATAATAAGATGCCATAATCCATTTAAGATGGACTTTTACCAATCTTAAATAAATTATCACATTAGGGAGGAAAGTCCAAGGATTCTTATCCAACCTAAGATGTGGCAGAAAGACCAGAATGAGAAGGAAAGCACAAGGACTCATGTCAAACTCAAGAACTGATTGGAAAAATATCATTACATTGGGAAAGAAAGCTTAGGACTAACATCTAACCCAAGGGGTTGCGGGAATAAATATTTGTCACACTAGGAAGGAAAGCTCTGGGACTCATTCAACCTAAATGAAGACAAGGAAAATATCTGCTGCATTCCAGAGGAAAGCACTGGGAATCACATCCAACCCAAGAGGTAGCAAAAAATTATATTTGTCACTCTAGGAAGGAAAGCTTTGGGACTCATATCCAACCCAAATGGTTACAAGGGAAATAATTGCTATGTTAGGGAGGAAAGCGTTAGGACTCATATCCAACCCAAGATGTGGTAGGAAAATATATATGTCACGCTATGAAGGAAAGCTCTTGGACTCATATCTAACCTAAATGGTGATGTTAGGAAGTAAAGTGTGGGACTCACATCTAACTCAAGAGGTATCAAGAAAATATATCAGTCACACTAGGAAGGAAAGCTCTAAGACTCACAACCAACCCAAATGGTGACAAGGGAAATATCTGCTACATTTGTGAGGAAAGTGCTGGGACTCACATCCAACCCAAGAGGTTGCAGGAAAATATATCTGTCATGCTAGGAAGGAAAGCTCTGGGACATACATCCAACCCAAACGGTGACAAGGGAAATATCTGCTATGTTGGGGAGAAAGGCGCTGGGACTCACATCCAACCCAAGAGGTAATGAAAAAATATATCTGTCACGCTAGGAAGGAAAGCTCTAGAACTCATATCCAACCTGAACGGTGACAATGGAAATATCTTCTACATTAAGGAGGAAAGCACTAAGTTTCACATCCAACCCAAGAAGTAGCGGGAAAATATTATTGTCACGATGGGAAGAAAAGCTCTGGGACTCATATCTAACCCAAATGCTGACAAGGGAAATATTTGTTACGTTGGGGAGGAAAGCACTGGGACTCACATCCAACTCAAGAGGTAGTGAGAAAATATATCTATCAAGCTAGGAAGGAAATTTCTCGGACACCTATCCAACCCAAATGGTGATAAGGGAAATATCTACTCTTTAGAAAACTCAAACTCTTCCTCTTGTAGCAGGTGGACTGGTAGAGGTCTCTTTCATGCAAGGATTGTAAATTTTCCCCTCAGGAATCGGGGTGAGTGTATTTTTTTCCTCCTTCCATCATCTATTTTCCTATCATAGAAAAGCTTTGTGTTTATTATGATTAGAATTTTGGCATTGATTTCTTCTTAATTGGGCATCTCACATTCCTTCATCATCAGCATCAATTAATTCCTCGTTGATATGGTTATCATGGACAATAAATGGCTAGTCCCTTCATTCAAGTTTCATTGTGTTATCATTTTCTTCCTCTCTGATGATGAGTCTTCTTTACTACTGATCCTCAACAGTGACAGTAATCCTTCTTTCTCTTAGAGGCTGACTATGTCCATCAAGGGACTTCAATAGTTTACATTGACCTGGTTAAAGTCTAAGTCAAAATCTATGATGCCACCCTGAGTTGTCGTTTCTTTTTTCAGTGTGAGATTCAAGCCATCTCTAAAGTCAAAATTTAGCTTTCGTCTCGACATTTTTCTGCAGAAGACAGAGAAACATTAGTGTGTTGAAATTCAGCATGAACAAGAACAAAAAGTGAAGCATTTATTAAACACAAGATTTAATTCATACTTGTGTAAATTTTATTTATGTAATTTAATTTAGGATAATTTTATGAAATTTCAAAATTAGAAATAGGAGAAGGGAAATAAAGTGAGCAAATTCCAGAAAATTTTTTTATTTTATTGAGGTTAATTTTATTACAAAATTTTGGATCCAGTCACAAACGCTTAGACAAATAAATAACACTAGAATAATTAAAGTTTCAAAAGGTTGCTTTTGAGAAGCATCAAATTGGGTAATATGTTTTCAAATAACAGCCATTGATCAATAGCATAGGTCTTTCACTTTATAATTCCACCAACTTGTAAGCTCCTCCTAAGCTAACTTCCTCTATGACGAATGGTCCCTCCCAAGTTGGTTCAAATTTTCCACCTATCTTGCGGTGTGCATGCAAGAATAGGTGTATTAAGAATGAGAAGAAGGTCACCAACTTTGAACACCCTCGGGCGAACCAATTTGTCATGAGCCTGCACCATCCTTGCTTAGTAAAGTTCTAAATGTTGTTGTGATTCTATTTATTTTTCTTTGAGACTTTATAATTCTTCAAGTCTTAGTTTCACATTTTCTTTGGTTGTAATTTAGTTGGCAATGGAGACTCTGAGAGACTGTGTCTGAACTTCGAGTGGCAGGATGGCCTCAGATCCGTACACAAGTGCATAAGTTGTACATTGAGTGGGAGCTCTTAATGTTGTTTGGTAGGCCCACAAAGCTTCCAATAGTTTATTATGCCAATCTATTTTATTTTCATCGAATGTCTTTTTTAAGATTTGCACAAGCATCCTATTGAAGCCCTCAGCTAGTCTGTTTACCGTGTGATAGTAAATTGTAGAGTACCTCCATTCTATCCCATGTCTTTTGACAAAGTTGTTGATCTTTGTGTTCTTGCAAGTTTTCTCATTGTCTGAAATCACTCTGCGCGGTACACCAAAATGTTAAATAATTTGGCTTTTAAAAAATTACAGAACATGATGTGTTGTAACCTCTCATAACAACCCTACCTCTACTAACTTGAAGAAGTAATCCATAGCGGTGAGAATAATTTTTTTCCCATAGAGGATGAAGGGTCTATCGGACCTATTATGTACATGCGCCAACACTCAAATGGACACGAGGCAACAGTTGGGTGAAGCAAATTCGAAGGTTGGTGTAAGACCATCCCATGCACTTAGCAAAGGTGACACCTTCTAGGCGTATCCATGCAATTGAATATCATTGCTGGCCAATAATATCTAAGTCTCCTAATCTTTATTTCCATTTTCATCCTTAACTTGTGACTGGCATGTATTTCTTTGACAATATTTTGTGTTTTTTCTCTACACAAACATCGCAGCCACATCTGATTGAACGATCTTCTATCGAGGACATCACTCACTATAGCATATGGCATAGCTCTTCGCATGATGTGGTATGCCTTGTATTGTGGTAGCTTTCCAATTTGTAAATATTCTATCAATGGCTTGCTCCAGTCTTCATTGATGTCAAAAACTACCATCATCACTCCTTTTTTGAGTTTGAGTAAATTTTTGAGGTCGATCTGAGACAAAACCCATCGTCCTTGAAACGTAATGTTGATGGAATCCTCTGGTGAACATGTCAGTTCTTTGGCAAGTTTCACTAGAGCATCAACATGGGTGTTATCTCCTCTAGGAATCTATTATAAAGTCATGTTAGGAATCTGTTCTTAAATTTCATTGTGAAGCAGTGGTATTCTGCTAGCCTTGGTTTCAAAATTTTATACTACCCAGCGACTTGTTGAATAACTAGTTATGAGTCTCCATAAACGGCGATATTTGTTATATTCATTGAGATTGGCAACCCCGACCCAACATTTAATGCTTCATATTTTGCTTCATTATTTGTACATGGCTTTGTCCAGTGATAAACGATTCTCAACATACCCTTATTTAGCATGACAAAAATCAGTCCAATTTCTGTTATGCGTGG
This sequence comes from Phalaenopsis aphrodite, assembly GCA_003013225.1. Taxonomy (NCBI): domain Eukaryota; kingdom Viridiplantae; phylum Streptophyta; class Magnoliopsida; order Asparagales; family Orchidaceae; genus Phalaenopsis; species Phalaenopsis aphrodite. The sequence continues at coordinate 54,497 of NEWO01001232.1, forward strand.
TATAACCATCTCTAATCCTTTGTCTTTTTTGACTGAGGAACCCCCATCAAAGTATATTTTCCAATGTCTGGCACTGGACTGTTCTATTTACAATATTTATTCATCTGATAACTCATCATTGAGTAGGGACCCAGTTGAAAGTGGGTGCACTGCCAAAAAATCTACTAAAATTTGCCTCTTTATAGTGCAAAAGGAAACAAAAGTTATATCAAATTGCAATAAATGCATTGACCATCTTGCTAAATATCCAAAAGGTGTTGGTTAGGTCATCAAATATTGTAATGGATTAACTTTTGAAGTAAGGGTAATTTTATGAGAAAGCCTGTAATGCCTAACCTTTTGGGCAGTGAAAATTAAAGCTAGACAATGCTTCTCAATAGGCAGAAACTTCACTTTCATCCGTATTATACATTAACTTAAGTAGTAGAGTGCATTTTCCTTACCCTCATCATTAACTTGAGCTAACAGGGCTCCGAGAGAGCATCTAAGGCCGCGGTACAAAGTATCAAAGGTTTTTCTGGGATAGAGGCTGCTAAAACAGAACGTGTCATTAAATATTTTTAACGCCCTCAAAGGCATACTGGTATTTCTTTTTCCAAATGAATTTGACATCCTTTTTAATTAATGTTGACAAGGGCTGACACCTACCTGAAGATTATAAATAAAGCGTCTCAAATATTGCAACTTTCCTTGGAAGGAGCATAGTTGTTTCAATATTTTGGGAGGAGGCATTTTTCAAGATAGCTTTAATCTTATTTGCGTCACTCTCAATTTTTAGATAACAGACAAAGAATCCTAGAATTTTTCTGGTGATGACGCCGAAGGTGCATTTTAAGGGATTTATCTTGAGATTATATTGTCATAATCGTTCAAACACAATCCTTAAATCATACAAATGGTCTACTTTTTATTTTCTCTTGATAACCAAATCATCCACGTAGCACTCCACTTGGCTATAAATGAGGTTATCAAAGAACTTCATCATTACTCATTGATATGTTGCTCCAGCATTCTTCAACTCGAATGGAATCACTGTGTAGCAAAAGATCTCAATCAGTGTTATGCAGGCTGTAAGTGTTGCATCCTCTAGAGCCATCTTAATTTGGTTATATCCTAACAATCCATCCATGAAGAAGAAAATATCATGTGTTGATGTGATGTCCATCATTAATTCTGATAACGGTAACGAGAACTCATCATTTGTTCATGCCTTATTTAAATCCCTGAAGTTGACACATAGACAAATTTGTCCATTTTTTTAACTAGTACAATGTTAGCTAACCATGTGAGGTATTGCTCTTCTCTTACAAAGTTAACATTATTTAATTTATTTACCTGAGCAATGACTTGTTGCTCTTTCTCGAGGTGCATTCTTCTGGGAGCTTGTTTTACTGGGGTCATATCTTTGTCCACCCTGAGTTTATGAACTGTAACTTCCGTTGATGGCTCTGGCATTTCTTCATAACACCATTTGAAGCAAACTTTAAATTCTGACAATAATTCTATCAACTCTTTGGATACTTCCTCATTGAGAAGAGAACTTATAAAGGTGGGTCGGGGTTGATCCTCAGTCCCGAGGATAATGTCTTTCAATTCATCTACTATTGACTTAATTTCTTCTTCAAATTCCGATAGGGCATTATCTATTAATAGATCTTGAGAGTCATCCTCTACATTGAGGAAATCCTCGTCCAACCCACTAGTGAAAACCATGCAAAATTTTGAGTCATCGACTAGTCCTACAATACCAAATTCGAGACCTTCTTTCAAGTTTCGATTTCAACTTCTAACATTCCTGAACTTTTCAATAAGTTGTAGCTTATCCTTTAGCATTTGTTTTGAATTAATCCCTATTGAATTAACTTTTGTACACAAGGGGAAAAGTAACAAAAATTTAATTCCAATATATTCATTTAACAAGCTGAAATTTTATTGTTATCATGGTAAGGTGGCAAGTTGGTTTCTACATCCTTACCCATTATA
>NEWO01001232.1:57289-81165 GCA_003013225.1 Phalaenopsis aphrodite
GTTTAGTTAATTTAATATAATTAGTTTTGTACAAAAATGAAATGTTTCTTGAAAAATCGACTTTAATGTTTAAACTTCAACAAATAATTTTTAAATTTTTACAATTTGTTAATTTACTGTTTTATGCACAATGTGGAATTGATTTTCTTTATTTTTTATTGATATTTAATTTAAATAAACTAATAAAATATTTATACATTTAATCCAATGTAGAAATTCGTAGAATTATTCAAACCCTCATAATATTATTTTCTAGACTTCTTCGACCACATGAAACCTATTAAAATTTATCCCAAAGTATTTCAAGTGATATTTTAAGTTATATATTTAAAATAAGCCAAAACAACCATCTTCGCTTAAAAATTAGAGTTAGAAACACATAAATATTCTCTGGCCTAGGAAAAATCAGAGAACATAGCCCTTATCATAAGGAATAAACCCTAAAAATTTAAAGCCATGGTGAACAATGCTAGATCAAAATGAATTAAATTACCATAGAGGGTTTTTAATTCATTAAAAATCAGAGATCAATCAAATAATTTTTATTTTTTGTACATATTAGTCTCCTCTATTCACTAAGCAAGAGGATATTTTTAATTTATTTTTTTGACTTATCTATGAATAGATATGGGTTTTTTAAGTTTTGGTCATTTAAATAAACCAGAAAATCCTGATTTTTCTATTTATCCACAGCAACATTACAGGCGGCACTCCCCCATTTGACACTGTTAGCCACCTCAGCACCACGCGTCTTGCGGTTTTCATATCATCTCCGCATCCAGCTCCATCATGACTGTCCATGGAATAAGCGCGCAATTGGACGACTCTCCATCATCGTCCCAAAGTGTCTAAACCCACAAACTGTTCACACTAAGACCTTAAGATCTTCGTCTAGACTCAATCAAATTGTGTGGGGTTTGTTTCTAAACCTTCATCTATGTAAGAAACAAATATCCATACAGTAAATGAAGCATGAAATCAAGTTAGTACACATGAAAAAGCAAATTAAGCTCGGTTTAGGGTTGAGGCTCAATACCTTTGTCTGAGAGGGGAGGCCTCAATCAAAGGGTTGCGGCAAATGAACCTACAGATGAAGTCTTAGGCTCTGGTGAAATGTCTAGCTATGAGTTTGACCAAGCTCAATTTCATGTGTTGATCTTAGTCTATGTTAGGGGCTCTCGAAGAAGGGGATTTTAGGGGGAATCAACTCATCTCACTCTGCTGATGGTGTGGGCATAGTTAACTTAACTTTGGTCGACTACGGAGGTGTGGGAAATCTGTTCTGGTTTTGGGGAAAATTTCAGTAAAGAAATGGCTCTATGGGGCGGTTGTTAGTGGCTGAGAGCAAATGGATTGAACTTAAGAACGTTTGGAGAGGCTCTAGTGAGATTTTGATAGAGTTTCCCTAATCTTTCAAGTTCTCTCTTCTTCGGGCATGGTGAGGTAAATTAAAATCCATGTCTGGCTGATGGAGCTCAGTGAGGTTTTATGGCTTTTAAAGCTTACTGAGGCGGAGGGAAGAAAGGCACAAGCATCCAATTGGAGTGAGCCAAGTCAGGAAGGTTTAATTTTGGGTTTTAGCCATTTGAGGCTCCTTTTGGTGGGTTATTTCTGGTGGCTGGCCAGGGTTCAATTGTTTCTTGGCTCAAGAATATCAGGGGTACTTAATGATGGTTAACTCTTAATGACAACGCATAATGGAAAAGGATATTTTGATTTAGGCCTTAAATGGGGTGAAATCCCTTAAATTAGGGGACCATTGGTCCGTAGCTCCTCTAGGCTGGGCTAGGTGAGTCTAGCCTGGTCACTAGGGTTCCGAAGTTCGCTGTAAGATCTTTGGCTTGATAAATTTGGCATGGCTTGGTCAATTTTGGTGCATGGGTTCAATTAATGGTTGAGATAGGTTCAAGTTGGGTTGAACCTAAGAGTTTGAATTAAGTTAAATTTAATGTAGTAAACTTAAGGGTTGAGTTAGGTTCATGTTGGGTTGAACCTAAGAATTTGAATTGACTTAGGTTTAAGTTGGATTGAACCTAAAGGTTTGTGTTATCTTAAGTTCAAATTGGGATGAACTTATGCGTCTGAATTGAGTTAGATTCAATTTAGGTTGAACCTAAGGGTTTGAAGTAGAATTAGACTCAATTTGAGTAAAACCTAAGTTAAAGGTTTGATTTAGGTCCAATATATGTCGAACCTAAGGTTTGGTTAACTTGGGTTCAACTTGGGTTGAACCTAAGTTTGAAGTTGAGTTAGGTTCAAGTTGCGTTGAACCTAAAGTTAATGTTGACTTAGGTTCAATTTAGGTTGCACTTAAGTTAATGGTTTGATTTAGGTTCAGTATATGTCGAACCTAAGGTTTGGTTAACTTGGGTTCAAGTTGAGCTGAACCTAAGTTTGAAGTTTGATTTACGTTTAATATTTGTTGAACCTAAGGTTGGATTAGACCTAATTCATGTTAGGTTTAATTATGGTTTAAAGGCTACTTAATCATAATTTAATTAGAGCTTAAGGATTAATTAAGTCTAATTAGGATTAGACTTAGCTATAGTTTAAAGGTTGTTTAAGCCTAATGTAAATAAGGCTTAAGGATTAATTAAGTCTAATTGAGTTAGACTTAATTATGGTTTAAAGGTCATTTAAGCCTAATTTAATTAAGGATTAAGGATTAACTAAGTCTAATTGAGTTAGGTTAATCATGGTTTAAAAGTTGTTAAGCCTAATGTAAGTAAGGCTTAATGGTTAATTAAGTCTAATTGAGTTAAACTTAATTATGATTTAAAGGTTATCATAAACCTAATGTAATTAACGTTTAAGTTGATTAATTAGGTTTAATTAAGGGTAAGACTTAATTATGGTTTAAGGTAAATTAAACCGAATGTAAGTAAGGTTTAATTAGATTAATTAGATCTATTTAGGGGTTAGACCTAATTATGGTTTACGGTCAATTAAAAATAATGTAAGTAAGGTTTAATTAGATTAATTAGACCTAATTTAGGCTAAGTCTAATTATGGTTTAAGTTGATTAAGCCTAATGTGAGCAAGGCTTAATGAGGTTAATTACATCTAATTAGGGTTAGACCTAATTGAGGTTTATTGTGTTAAAACTAAAGTAATTAAGGTTTAATGGAGTTTAATTAGGCCTAAATGTTATTTTGACCAAATTAGGATTTATGTTGTTAAACCTAATGTAGTTAAAGCTTAACAGAGTTTAATTATGTCTAAATGTGATTTAGATATTATTAAGATTTGTTGAGTTAAACCTAATGAAGTTAAGGTTTAACTAGGGTTTAATTAAGTCTAACAGTGGTTTAGAACTAATTAGGATATGTTGAGTTAAACCTATTGTAGTTAAGGTTTAACGAGGGTTTAATTAATTCCAATAGTGTTTGAGATCTAACTATGATTTATTGAGTTAAACCTAATGTAGTTAAGGTTTAACTAGGGTTTAATTAAGTCTAATTGTGGTTTAGACCTAATTACGATTTTTTGAGTTAAACCTAATGTAGTTAACGTTTAATTATAGTTTAATTAGGTCTAAAGGTGCTTTAGACCTAATTACAGATTATGGAGTTAAACCTAATGTAATTAAGGTTTAACTATGTTTAATAAAGCCTAAATGTGGTTTTAGACTTAATTAAGATTTAAGATGTTTGGGTTCAGCTAAATGGAACCTAAGTGCCTTTATTTGGTTTACCCTGGATTCAGATTAAGTCTAGGTTGACTAGACTTGAATGTTTTGTCATTTTGAGTCTTTGGGGTTAGACTCAATTATCTTGGAGAAGATGGTTAGACCCTATGTCATTCAAGTTTAAGGATCAGGGTTTGGTCAACCTTATATGTCACAAGCAGGCTAGAGTCCAAGCTTAAGGACATATAGGGTTGAATATGTAATTTTAGTTTTATAATTTTGACCCTCGAGATGAAATGTCATTTTTAAAGTTGTAAAAGGTTAAAATTTGTCATTTTAGAGATCAGAAATGTCACTCTAAGTTTTCTAACCATTTCTAATTTTAATTTCCAATTGTTTTAATTTTTATAATTATTTTAAAGATAATTATAAAAATATGATAGAAATTGAGAAACCATAGGGAGTATTTTTGGCCAAAGAAAAATTGTGGAAGATTCTTGAGGACTTAAAGATTATTCCCTAAAAATTTCAAAATTTTTTAAATTATAAATAATTTTAAATAATTATATTAATCCAGGGAGTAATTAATTTATTGAGAAATAAATATAATTAGTTAAATTCTGATTTCATGTCCAAAATATTCTACTCATTGTCTTGTATTCAAGGATATTTTTATTTAATTCCTATGATTCTTTTGTAAGAATATATGAATTTTTGACATTTTTTACATTTTCTGAATTTTTGAATTTCCTACTTAAAGGAAATTCCACGCGTCCGCTAACTCATACATCCTATTTTCCAAACTCTGACGTGGTGCTATGTTATTTGCTGGGATTTTACACGTGGATGCCAGGTGGCCCGCATTTTGATTTGTATTGTACGGATAAAATCATGGTCTGAATTCATCCCTATTGTTCCTTTCTAATAAACAGAAAGGGACGACATCATTTTATTGTATTAAAGAGGGATAAACTAGTGTTGTTCTTTAATTTGGCTCAAGATCTCTCTATATCTTGGGAAAAATTCGAATATGTTTGTTTCCAGAGGATTAGTGCCTCTGTTCATGCAGGGATACTTCGTTTTAGAATGTGTGAAAACCGACCCGAATTTAGGGTTGAGGTCAATACCTTGGCCACAGTTGATGAAATTCTAAGTGTATTAGTTATAAAGCTTTGTATGGATGTCAGAAAGCTCTTCCTTTCTCCAATTTTACTTGAAATTTAATGTGCATAAGAGTTCAATGGAAAGGTGCTTTCAGCTTCACTGAACTATAGGTTAGAGGCTATGTGAAGGTCTGATTTTGATTGGACACTTCTTTTCTGAGGTTAATGATGGATTCATGAGAGTCAATTTGAGGTTTTGGAGAGCTTTATTTCAAACCCAAAATTTGTCATGTTTTTGGGGAGTGAAATTGAAAGGTATGAGTGGAAGCTAGGGGCTGAATTGATAAGGATTCTAATTCTTAGAATACTGACAAAGGTTTTCTCTCAAGAATGTTTGAGGAATTAGGCAGTGTATGGATCTCCTCTCCTTTTCACCTTCATCAGTAGATCACTGCTTGCTCAATTTATGGCCATCCATGGTGTCTACATAGATTAGATTCATTTGGGGAAGGCAAGGGAGGTGGTATCTTGACTTTGTATAAGTTTTCAGTATTATGATTAGCATGGATAAAGTTTTCCATGAATTATCCATAGAAGCCTTCATATAGGTTAAAATTTGAGCTCATATTTTGGCTACCTCCCATTGGCGAGCTTGAGTGGTGTGCATGATAGCTCAATCAGCCTGATAGAGCCTTCCCCAAGTGAATTTTGTGGGTCATTTAATGATGTTGAGGAAGGGATGAGACATACACTTCCTTATCATCCCTCGTTATGTTAAGCTCAGGATTACCTTAATCATGGGAAAATGAGTTTGGTACAAGTCTCTTTATCATTGGAGGGTGATGGAGGTGTAAGATGAGCTTACCACCCTTTCATTCCATCATTCAAGAAGAAATGACACATAAGTTTCTCCCTTTATGATTACCCCATAATGATTTTTGTCTTTTGTCAAGGATGATGTGTCATGGGCTATAATAGGTCTTTCAAATCATGAATGACCAATTAAATAACCCTTCATGTGTTCAATTTAATTTTGGAAATTGTTTATGGATTTTAGAATCATATGCGATGTCATATAATTTAGGGTTGAATGCTCATAAATCCATTTTTGATTAATTATATAATTAATTAAAATGCAGGGAAATTATAACATTAACCCATAAATTGGTCAGAGTGATTTTGGGTTTGATCATTTGACCAATTTCATCAATTTGGTCAAAAATTTAATATTTTGACCAAAGCTCGCCAATGTTAAGAAAAGTTGACCAAGGTTGACCAATTTTGTTCTAGGGTTGACCAATGTGATCTACCTAACCTTGTCATGGTTGGGTTAGTCATGGGCTCCATAGGTTGGTGTTATGACTTGGGTTTGACCAGGGTTGACCAGAATGGTCAAATTGATTATATGGTGTTATCTTGACCATATGGTGGTCATTTGAACCTATTTTGGTGTTTTAAAATGATTAAATGATCTAAATTGACACTTTTATGATTTAGATTGATCCACTGGTTGAAATTGGCCAAAGTTCATGAGTTTGACCAAAATTGACCATCCGGATCAAAGTTGACCGATTAGATCAACTAGGTGTTAATGTTGACATAATGGCCAATGTCTGATCAATTTAAAATGTTGTCATTGTTGAGATCTAAAAAGTATATTTTGAAAGTTAATTAAATTTTAGGGTTTTAGTCTCCCTCAAAATGTCCAAAGAGCTCAATGTTGGTAGACCTTTTGCCTTAATGATCATAATGATCATTTTCAAGCTTTTAGAAGACGTCTGAGGATCTTAAGTCATTGGATTACTCAGGCTATGTTTGTTCATTGAGTGTCATGTTATGATCTTCATAAAAAGTGAGATCAACAAATGGACCCCCAATATGTGTGGCATACTAGTCAAGTATGTCGCATATATTGGCATTGACTGAAACAGTCTAGATATCCCAATAAAATTGTCAGCTTGTTGGATTTGATAAGGAATGCTATGAGACTTATATCTTATCTCAAGGTTTATGGGAAAGTTGTAAGTTTGTGTCAGGAAGGTCTTACATCCAATACTGAGATAGAGAATCTATGTCATATTCCATTTAAGGCAGTTTTACACCATTCTTCAAAGGTGTCAAATGTCGTTATGTCAGTTTTTGGGAAAGGAATGCTATGAGACTTTTATCTTTTCCCAAAGGAAAATACTAAAGGAAAGCTAATGTCATGAAGGAATTGCATCCAATAGAAGAGAGTAGCCACCATATCCCATTTAAGGAGGTCTTATACTACATCTTATAAATTTCAAATGTTGGTATGTCAGGTTTCGGGAAAGGAACGCTATAAGAATTATATCCTTTTTCAGAGGAAAATACTAAAGGAAAGCTAATGTTAGGAAGGTCTTTCATCCAATATAAGAGATTAGCCGCCATATCCCATTTAAGGAGGTCTTATACTACATCATAATGATGTCAAACGTTGGTATGTCGGTTTTGGAAAAGGAATGCTATGAGACTTATATCCTTTCCTAAAGGAAAATACTAAAGGAAAGCCAATGTTAGGATGGTCATACGTCCAATAAAAAAGAGTAGCCATTTAGGAGGTCTTATACTACATCATAAAGATGTCAAATGTCGGTATGTTGATTTTTGGGAAAGGAATGCTATGAGATATATATTCTTTCTAAAAGAAAGAGCTAATGGAATGCCCTGCTTTTGTGTCAGGAAGGTCTTATATCTGATGGTTGGAGAGAGAATGGGTGTCCTACTATCTCTCAAAAATGTCAGGTGCTAATATCTTGATTTTCAGAAGGCATGTTATATGACTTATATTCTTTCTCATAAAAAGAGCTAATGGAATGCCTTGCTTTCGTGTTAGGAAGGCCTTATATCTGATAGCTGGAGAGAGAATGGATGTCATACCATCTCTCAGAAACGTCAGATGCTGATATGTCAATTTTGAGAAGGAATGTTATACGACTTATATCATTTCTAAAAGAAAGAGCTAAAGGAATGCCCTGCTTTCATGTCAGGAGTGTTTTTTATCTAATAGTTGAGGAGAGAATAGATTTCATAACATCTCTCAGAAATATTAGATGTTGATATGTCAATTTTGAGAAGGAATGCTATACGACTTATATCCTTTCTAAAAGAAAGAGCTAAAGGAAAGCCCTGCTTTCTTGTCAGGAAGGTCTTATATCTGATAGTTGAAGAGAGAGTGCATGCCATATCATCTCCAAAAATATCAAATGTCGATATGTTCATTTTGAGAAGGAATGATATACGACTTATATCCATTCTCAAAGAAAGAGCTAACGGAATGTCATGCTTTCATGCAGGAAGGTCTTATATTCGATAGCTAAAGAGAATGGATGCCATACCATCTCCAGAAATATCAGATGAAGATGTGTCAATTTTGAGAAGGAATGATTTATGACTTATATCATTTCGCAAAGAAAGAGCTAAAGGAATGCCCTGCTTTCATGTCAAGAAGGTCTTATATCAGATAGCTGGAGAGAGAATGGATGTCATACCATCTCTCAAAAATTTCAGATGTCGATATGTTGATTTTAAGAAGTAATGTTATACGACTTATATCCTTTCTCAAAGAAAGAGCTAATTGAATGCCCTGCTTTTGTGTCTGGAAGGTCTTATATCCGATAGCTGAGGATGGATAGAGAGAGTACATAGGAACACTCAGTCTAGAATTTTTGGTTGGGGATTTGATTTATAAATTTGAGATGTAATGTTGATTTCATTCATAAGGAAAATTATTTATCATTTATGTCGTTTTCAATTGTTGATATATATTTTGGTATTTTAGACCAGCACAAGTATTGTAGACGGCTGGGGAATAACAATGGAATGACATATGAAAGCCATAGTTTCTTATTAGGAAAGTCTTATATCCCAAAATAAGAATGAAAATGATTGTCATATTCCATTAAAGGAGGTCTTACATCATTTTTCAGAGATCTTAAATGTCGATGTATGTCAATTTTGAGAAGGAATGCTATGTGACTTGCATCCTATCTCAAAGAAAGAAGCTAAAGGATTGCCATGATTTCACATTAGGAAGGTCTTACATTCGATAGCTAAAAGAAAGTAGATGGCATAATCCATCTAAGGAGGACTTAAACTACTTTTTAAAGATGTCAAATGTCCATGTATGTTAGTTTTGAGAAGGAATGTTATGCGACTTACATCATATCTCAAAGAAATAACTATAGGAAAGCCACATCTCCATATTAGAAAGGTCTTATATCCAATAATTAGAGAGTAAGCAGATGTCATAATCTATTTATACTACTAACCAGAGATGTCAATGTCAATGTCTGCTATTTTTGACAAAAAATTTTATGCAACTTACATCCTATCTCAAAGAAGTAACTAAAGGAATTTCATTACTCCGTGTCAGGACGATCTTACATCCAATATTTAGAAGGATAGTAGATGTCATATTCCTTCTAAGGAGGTCTTATACTCCTTCTCAAAGATGTCAAAATGTCTGTCTTGGGAAGGAATGCTAGGAGAATTATATCCTATCACATAAGAAAATGCTGAAGGAAAGTCAATGTCAGGAAGGTCTTACATCCAATAGCAAAAAAGAGTAGATGACATAATCCATTTAAGGAGGTCTTATACTACTATCCAAAGATGTCAATGTCGGTATTAAAAGAGGAATGCTATGTGAATTACATCATATTCCAAGGAAAAGACTAATGAAATTTCATAAATTTGTGTCAGAAAGGTCTTGCATCCAATAGTAAGAGAGAAAGTAGATGTCATATTCCATCTAAGGAGGTCTTACGCTACTTCTCCAAGATGTCAAGTGTCAGTATTGGAAGAGCATTGATATGCAACTTATATCTTATACCAAGGAAAAGACTAAAGGAATTTCATAACTCCGTGTTGGGAAGGTCTTATATCCAATATTAAGAGAGAAAGTAGTGCAATAATCCATTTTAGGAGGTCTTACACTACTACTCAAAGAAGTCTAGTGTGGTAAGGAATGCTATGAGACTTATATCCTATCCCATAAGAAAATGCTAAAGGAAAGCCAATGTCAGGAAGGTCTTACATCCAATAGCAAAGGAGAGTAGATGTCATAATCCATTTAAGGAGGTCTTATACTACTATCCAAAGATATCTAATGTTGAGATCTTGTTTCATTAGGAAGGAATGTCACTGGAATGATATCCTAGCTAAAAGAAAAATAGGAATGCTATAGGAAAGCCATGATTCCTTTGTCAAGAAGGTCTTACATCCAATAACAAGAAAGAGAGTGGATACCTTGTATTATTAAAGGAGGTTTTATACCATCTCTCAAAGATTTCAAATGTAAAGTTCCTGTTTCATTAGAAAGAAATGTGAAGGGACTGATATCCTAATTAACAGGAAAACAGGAATGCTATAGGAAAGCCTTGATTCCTTTATCAGGAAGGTCTTACATCCAATAGAAGAAAGAGTGGAAACCATATATCATTAAAGGAGGTTTATAACATCTCTCGAAGATGTCAAATGTTGAGTTCCTATTTGATTAGAAAGGAATGTCAATGGACTAATATCATAATTAAGAGGAAAACATGAATGTTATAGGAAAGCTTTGATTCCTTTATCAGGAAGGTCTTACATCCAATAGCAGAAGAGTATGTGTGGAAAAACATATAGAGTTGATTGACTTGTTTTGAAATCTTAATTTTTGTCGAGCTTAAGTCTTCCGGAAAAATTTTTTTCCATGTTTGTCATTTATTTTGTGTGAAGATCAAAAATCAATTTTATGTTGTTTCATGAAGTTGAGTTGATGTCATTTTTGTTTTGGTTTTTTATTTTGTAGTTTACAAATGGGTCATTATTTTTATGTCAAATACTGCCTACTGATTAGGGATAAAAATTCTTTTTTCTTGACAATCATCCAATTGATAGGATCCTCCCGAATATGTCTTTTCAACTACTGACAATCCCTCTTACTATTTTTTACAAGGTTGTTTGGATTATCTTTCATAAATCATTTCGATGTTCATGAATTGAGAATAGAGTTGGATCTTTCAGATATTGAAGGATTGGACTACAAAGTAAAGTTTCAATTAATCTGCTAATAACTCAGTCTTTAACCTTAGTTCCCTCCTTTTGGGTCTAGAAAAATTTCAAAATTTTGATTATATGATCAAACTATTTTCATTTTTTAAAGATATGTCTGAGCCAATTAATAGCCATCCAAAAGGAAAGATCACTTAATTTTTCTCCTAGATATAATATCAGAAGAATTTTATCAAGACAATTTTTCAAGTTTTATCAATTATGGGAGAGTTTGTTCACCAATTTTTTTTTTCATGCTCACCTCAAGTTTTTTCTCAAAGAATTACTATATATGGTGAAACGTATTTTAAGGATTTTGAATGTCTGAATTCAAACACTAATTTTCTATTTCATGCTCACCTAAATTTTTTTTCTCAAGGAATTGTTATATCCGCGGGAGCATATTAAAGATTTTGAATGTCTAAACACCAATTTTTTTTTCAAGCTCACCACAAGCTTTTTCTTAAAGAACTACTATATCTGGTGAAGCATATTTAAGGGTTTTGAATGTCCAAACACCAATTTTTGATTTCATGCTCACCTTAGGCTTTTTACTATATCTGGTGGAGCATTTTAAAGATTTTGAATGTCTGAATTCAAACACAAATTTTTGATTTCATGCTCACCTCAAACTTTTTCTCAAAGAACTATTATATCTGGTGAAGCATATTTAAGAGTTTTGAATGTCCAAACTTCCCTAATTGATAATTCTCAAAAACTTCTTAAGATAAGTTCAGAAATATTATAACTCACTCGAAAGTAAGGATCCAATCATTTGGCATGAGATTAAAAGCCTTAAAATATCCTTAGATAATTACTGTACGTTGATCACACTATTTTATTTTTAAAATTTATTCAGGACCTTATCCAAAGTTTTAGTAAAAGGCCCGATTATTAGGGAATTAATTTCATCTCCCCCTAAAATCATATTTTTTTTCAAAAAATGTCGAAATTTTTAACTTGGATCACTCCTTTCTAGATTGCTTTTGTTAAGGAAAAGATGAATTGAGGGAGATCCATCACAACAGTTTTGGTAATCAATGTCAAATGGTTTTAGATTCATTTCATAAACTCGTGTTTGTTATGTTCTATCATTTTCGTCTTATTATTGTGGAATGTCTATCGTGGAATGTCTGTCTTAGATATGATGGAATGTTTGTCTGTCATAAATATGAAGGAAGGTATGGCATGGATATCATGGAATATTTGTCATAGATATCATGGAATGTTTGTCACAGTTATCACGAAATGATGGAATGTTTGTTCGACCTAGATATCATGGAGTTTTTTTCATAGACATCATGGAATGTCTTTCTATCATAGATATTATAGAGTGTCTATCATAGACATCATGGAATGTCTGTCATTCATAGATTTTATGGAATGTCTATCATAGATATCATGGAAAATATGTCCTATGAAATGTCTGTCACATAATGAAAAGTCTGTCATAAATGTCATCAATTTTTGTTACAAAATGAAATATTTGACATTGATGTCAATGTCTATTATAGATATCATGGAATTTCTTTCATAGATATCTTGGAATATCTGTCTCACATATATATTATGGAATGTCTGTTGTGAATGTCATGGAATTTCTATCATATATGTCATGAAAGGTCTTTTATAGAAGTGATAGAATGTTTCTCATGAATGTCATCAAGTGTCTATCATAGAATGTCTATTGCGAATGTCGTGAAATTTTTGTCGTAGATGTCAAAGAATGTTTTTCATATATTTCATGGAATGTTTGTCTATCATGGAATGTCTATTGTAGATATGATAGAATGTATGTCATAGATGTAAATGTATGTCGTGAATGTCAGAGAATGTCTGCTGTGAATATCACAGAATGTCTGTTGTGATTGTCATAAAATGTCTGTTGTAGATGTCATGAAATATCTGTTGTGAACGTCATAAAATGTATATTGTGAATGTCATGAAATGTCTGTTGTGAATGTCATGAAATGTCTATCGTGTCTGTTGTGATTTTCGTGGTATGCCTATGATAAAATGTCCATCACAGATGTCATAGAATGTCTGTATGGTATGTTTGACACAAATGTCGTGGATAACTCTTATTGTCAAAGAGTTGAAATTAAGTAAGATAGTTCTATCTCTCAAATGATAGAATACTTTAGAATGAAATGGCATTTTAACTCTTAATGACAGATTTAAAATTTGGATAAGATAATTTTATCTGTCAAATGATAGAATACCTTAGAATGTCATGAGATTTTAACTCTTAAAGTCGTTGAATTAAAATTTGGGTAAGATAATCCTATTTTACAGAAGATATAATATCTTAGAATGCATTGTTTTTTTTTAACTTTTATTGTTGCATAGTTAAAATTTGGATAAGATGATCCTATCTATCAAAAGATAGATGTCTTAGAAGGTTGTGCTATTTTAACTCTTAATGTCGCAGAGTTAAAATTTGGGTAAGATAATCCTTTCTGTTAAATAATAGAATAATTTGGAATGTCTTGTCATTTTAACTCTTAATGTCAAAGAGTTAATATTTGGTTAAGATAGTCTTATCTATTAAAAGATAAATTTGGGTAAGATAATCTTTCTGTTAAATAATAGAATAATTTGGAATGTCTTATCATTTTAACTCTTGTGTCATGTTATTTTAATTTTTAATGTCTACAAGTTAAAATTCGGGTAAGATAATTCTATTTATCAAATGATAGAATACCTTAGAATGTCTTGTTATTTTAACTCTTAATGTCATAGAGTTAAAATTTGGGTAAGATAATTCTATCTATTAAAAGTTAGAATATTTGAGATTGCATATCAACATAACTCTTAATGTTGTAGAGTTAAAATGTGAGGAAGATAATTTTAACTATCAAAAGATAGAATGTCTGAGAATGTCATTATATTTTAAATTTTAATGTTAAAGAGTTAAAATGTGGGAAAGATTATTCTATCTGTAAAACATAGAGTATATGCGAATGTTATTTTATTTTAACTCTTAATGTCATAGAGTTAAACTTTTTGTAAGATAATTCTATCTATCAAAAGATAGAATATATGAGAATGTCATATCATTTTAACTCTTAATGTCGTAGAGTTAAAATTTGGGAAAGATGATTCTATTTGTCCAAAGATAAAACGTGTTTATATGAATAACGCATGATTTAACGAGCTATGAAAAGAGAAAACATCCCCAGCAGAGTCGCCACTCTCTTGTCGGCACCTGGAACTCGCCATTCGCGGTCGCTGCCAATTCTCTATTTATTTTCATAATGTGTGTATTTTGTCAATAATGGAGTCACCACTTTGTTTATCTATTTTATTGCCATATTCTCCAATTTAACATAATCTTTTGGATCAAGTGAAAGATCCTAAGGTATTAAGGAACCAGGAAAAAGGAAAGGGCAAATAATGATAGGAAACAAAAGAAATGTTTGGTGGTAAACTTATAGACAAGACTCTAGAATTTCAAATTTTGGTATAAGGAGAACCACATTAAAGGTCTGATAACCAGAGATTTAGGTCAATAACCTATTCTAAATTCTTTGTTTACCTATAGGAGCAAGCTCCTATAGTTAATTACATCTTAGGTAATTCTAGAGTTACCTAAAAAACTCCTGATTAACATTAACATTCGTTCTTCTTAAAATGTCAAGGACAAGGAAAGAAACATCAAATGTTTTATTCCTAGGGTGGTTAATTTCTAAGAATCTGATTCTACCCTAAAGGTTTTGTTTTGTTCATGTCTTGTCATGTTGTTTTGTTTAAGTCCAATGTAAATAGGAGTTATGATGTTTTAGTTTCAATGTAGGTAGAACCTAAGGGTTTTAAATAATTTAAGTCGAATGTAGTTAGGACTTAAAATATTTTAGGTTCAATGTAGGTNATTTTAGGTTCAATGTAGGTAGAACTTAATGTTTTAAGTTGGTTTAAGTCCAATTATGACTTAAGATGTTTTAGTTTCAATGTAGGTAGAACCTATAGGATTAAAAGTGGTTTAAGTCCAATGTGAGTAGGACTTAAGGTAGTTTAGGTTCAATGTAGGTTGAACTTAAGAAAAAATGGTTTAAGTCACATGTAGTTAGGACTTAAAATATTATAGGTTCAATGTAGGTAGAACCTATGGTCAAGTTAGGTTCAATATTGAACCTAAGATTTGAAATTGTTTTGTCCAATATGATTAGGACTTAGAGTTGAGTCGATTTAAGTTCAATGTATGTTGAACTTAGAGTTTAAGTTAATTTAGGTTAACTTGAGTTGAACCTAAGAGTTTGAGTTGGATTAGGTTCAAGTTTGGTTGAACCTGAAAGTTTGAACTAAGTTAAGTTCAAGTTGGGTTAAACCTAAAGAATTGAGTTGGGTTGAATCTAAGTGTTTGTGTTGATTTAAGTTCAAGTTGGGTTGAACATGAGAGTTTGAATTGACTTAAGTCTAATGTAGTTAAGAATTAAGGGCTGAGTTAGGTTCAACCTAATAATTTGAATTGACTTAGGCTCAATTTTGATATAACCTAAAGGTTTGTGTTATCTTAGGTTCAAGTTGGGTTGAACTTAACGGTTTGAATTAAACTAAGTCTAATGTAGTTAAGACTTAATGGTTGAGTTAGGTTTGATTTGGGTTGGACCTAAGAGTTTGAATTAACTTAAGTCTATTGTATTTAAGACTTAAGTGTTGAGTTAGGTTCAAGTTGGGTTGAACCTAAAAATTTGAATTGACTTAGGTTCAAGTTGGATTGAACCTAAAGGTTTGTGTTATCTTAAGTTCAAGTTGGGTTGAACTTAATGGTTTGAGTTAAGTTAGGTTTAATTTGGGTTGAACCTAAGGGTTTCATGTTGAATTTGACTCAATTTAAGTTGAACCTAAGTTAAAACTTTGATTTAGGTTCAGCATATGTCAACCCAAAGGTTTGGTTAACATGGGTTCAAGTTGGGTTGAACCTAAGTTTGAAGTTGAGTTTGGTTCAATTTGGGTTGAACCTTTAAAGGTTTGATTTAGGTTCAGTATATGTCAAACCTATGGTTTGGTTAACTTGGGTTCAAGTTGAGTTGAACCTAAGTTTGAAGTTTGATTTAGGTTCAACTGGGGTTGAACCTAAGGTTGGATTAGACCTAATTGGGGTTAAGTTTGATTATGGTTTAGAGGCTGCTTAAGCTTAATGTAAATAAGGCTTAAGGATTAATTAAGTCTAATTAGGATTACACTTACTATAGTTTAAAAGTTGTTTAAGCCTAATGTAAGTAAGGCTTAAGGATTAATTAAGTCTAATTGAGTTAAAATTAATTATGGTTTAAAGGTTTTTTAAGCTTAATTTAAGTAATGCTTAAAGATTAACTAAGTCTAATTAAGTTAGAATTAATTATGGTTTAAAAGTTGTTAAGCCTAATGTAAGTAAGGCTTAAGGATTAATTAGGTCTAATTGAGTTAGACTTAATTATGGTTTAAAGGTTATCTTAAACTTAATTTAATTAAGGTTTAAGTTGATTAATTAGGTTTAATTAAGTGTTAGACCTAATTATGGTTTAGGGTTAATTAAACCTAATGTAAGTAAGGTTTAATTAGATTAATTAGGTATAATTAGGGGTTAGACCTAATTAAGGTTTATGGTTAATTAAACCTAATGTAAGTAAGGTTTAATTAGAATAATTAGACTTAATTTGGGCAGTCTAATTATGGTTTAAGTTGATTAAGCCAATGTAAGTAAGGCTTAACGAGGTTAATTAGATCTAATTATTATTAAACCTAATTGTGGTTTATGTTGTCAAACCTAATGTTATTAAGGTCAAACGGAGCATGATTAGGCCAAAATGTTGTTTAGAGCTAATTAGGGTTTATGGTGTTAAATCTAATGTAGTTAAGGCTTAATAGAGTTTAATTAAGTCTAAATGTGGTTTAGATCTAATTAGGATTTTTTTAGTTAAGCCTAATGTAGTTAAGGTTTAACAAGGGTTTAATTAAGTCTAATAATTATGATTTGTTGAGTTAAACCTAATGTAGTTAAGGTTTAATGAGGGTTTAAGTAAGCTAGTTGTGTTTAGACCAAATTAGACATAGAGAGTATTTCTGGCCTCAGAAAAATTATGGAGGATTCCTGAGGACTTAAAAATTATTCCCTAAAAAATTTAGAATTTGTGAAATTATAAATAATTTTTAATAATTAAATTACTCCAAGGAGTAATTAATTAGTTGAAAATTAAATATAATTAATTAAATTTTAATTTTATGTCCAAAATAATCTACTCATTATCCTGAGTTCAAGGGTTTTTTTTTTAATTTTTATGATTTCTTTGTAAAAAGATATGAATTTTTGAAATTTTGGACATTTTTTTAATTTTTGAATTTCCTACTTAAAGGAAACTCCACGCGTCTGCTGACTCATACATCGTATTTTCCAAACTCTGATAAGGAGTTATTTCATTTGTTGGGATTTTACATGTGGATGCCACCTGGCCCACGTTTTGAATTATTTTGTAAGGATGAAATCATGGTCTGAATTCATCCCTGCCGTCCATTTCCGATAAACAGAAATGGACGACATCGGTTTATCATCCCGAAGAGGGATGAGCCGAGAGTCATTCATTTATTTGGCTTAAGATCTCTCTGGATCTTGGGTCAAATTTAGATATGTTTATTTTTAGAGGATTTGTGCCTCCAATGGAAGACATCCATATGGTCAATTGACCATATTGGCATACTTCATTTTAGAATGTGTGAAAACTGACCCAAATTTATTATTGAGGTTAATAACTTGGCAACACTCGATGAAATTCTAATTAGATTGCTTATAGAGCTTCGTATGGATGTCAGAAAGCTCTTCCTTGCTCCAATTTTAATTGAAATTGATTATGTATAAGAGTTCAATGAAAAGGTGCTTTCAGCTTCACTAAACTATAGGTTAGAAACTATGTGAAGGTCCAATTTCAATCTGACACTTCTTCTCTGAGGTCAGTGATGGATTTGGGAGAGTCAATTTGAGGTTTTGGAGAGTTTAATTTCAAACCCAAAATTTTTCCTATTTTTGGTGAGTGAAAGTAGAAGAGATGAGTGGAAGCTAGGGGCTGCATTGATAGGGATTCAATTCCTTAGAATTCTGGCAAGGTTTTCTCTAAAGAATATTTGATGATAAAGGCAATGTATGGACCTCCTCTCTTTCTCTCCTTCATTGGTAGCTCTCGGCTTTCTCAATTTATGGCCATCCATGGTGTCTACATATCCTAGATTCATTTGGGGAAGGCAAGGGAGGTGGTATCTTGAATGTGGATAAGTTTTTACGATTATGATTAGCATGGATAAACTTTTCCATGAATTTTCTATAGAAGCCTTCATATAAGTTAAAATTTGAGCTCATATTTTGGTTACCTCACATTGGCAAGCTTGGGTGTTGTGAATGGCAGCTTAATCAGCCTGATAGAGCCTTACCCAAGTGAATTTTGTGGGTCACTTAACGATGTTGAGGAAGGGAAGACACATACACTTCCTTATCATCACTCATTATGTTAAGCTCATGATTACCTTAATCATGGGAAAATGAGGTTGGTGCAAGTTTCTTTATCATTGGGGGTGGATGGAGGTGTAAGATGAGCTTACCTCCCTTTTGTTCCATTATTCATGAAGAAATGACACATAAGTTCCTCCCTTCATGATTACCCCATGTTGATTTTTGTCTTTTTTCAAAGATGATGTGTCATGTGTTATAATAGGACTTATGAGTCATGAATGACCTATTAAATGACCCTTCATGTGTTCAATTTAATTTTGAAAATTGTTTATGAATTTTAGAAATCTTATGTTTTTGTCATTTAATTTAGGGTTAAATGCTCATAAATCCATTTTTAATTTGTACATATTTAATTAAAAATGTAGGAAATTATAACATTAACCCTTAATTTGGTCAGAGTGATTTTGGGTGTTGTTCATTTGACCAATTTCATCAATTTGGTATAAAAATGAATATTTGACAAAAGTTGACCAATGTTGACCAATGTTGACCAGAGTTGACCATAGTTGATCAAGGTTGACCAATTCTGGTATAGGGTTGACCAATGTGATTTACCTAACCTTATCCTTTTAGGGTTAGTCATGGGGTCCATAGGTTGGTGTTATGACTTGGGTTTGACTAAGGTTGACCAGAATGGTCAAATTAGTCATATGGTGCAATCTTGACCATATGGTGGTCATTTGGATCTATGAATGATCAAATGGTCAATGTGGTGGCCATGGGATTCAATTTAGACATTTTGACCAATAGTTGGTCGATGGTGTTTATAGTTGACCAATTGGTCAAGTTTAACCATTTTACTGTTTTGAAATGATCAAATGATCTAATTTGACCAATTTAAGGTTTAGACTAATCAACTAGTCCAAATTGACCAAAGTTGACCAGTTTGACCAAAATTGACCAGTTGGGTCAAAGTTGGTCGATTGGATCAATTGAGTGTCAATGTTGACTTTATGGTCAATGTAATGACCATTAGGTCAAGATTTGATCAGATTTGGGTTTGTCACCACTGGTCTGAGCATTTTAAAATGTTGTCATTGCTGAGATCCAACAAGGATGTTTTGAAAGTTAATTCAATTTTAGGGTTTTTGTCCCCCTAGATATGTCGAAAGAGGTCAATGTTGGTAGACCTTTTGCCTTAATGATCATAGTGATCATTTTCAAGTGTTTAGAAGATGTCTGAGGATCTTGAGTCATATGATTACTCAAGCTATGTTTGTTCATTAAGTTTCATGTTATGACATTCACAAAAAGTGAGGCCAACGCCAGCTTTGCAAGATACCACTATTTATGAGTCTCTATCCTTTTATGTTGATGAAGTTCCATCGAAGAACATCTTTCAACATTGGTCATCGAGTTCTTCTAAACTCATTATTGTTCATCTGCCAAATTGTCATTGAGAGGAGAATCTATGGAATGTGGGTGTGCCGCGAGGATTTTTTCTAAGATCTGCCCTTTTAAAGTGTGAAGGGGTACAAACTTGATATCAAATTATAATAAACCATTGACCACCTAGATAACCTACTAAAAAGCATCGGTATAGTCATTAGATATTGTAATGGGTTAACTTTTGAAATATGTTGACCTTGTGAGAAAGCATGTAAAGTCTAAGCTTTTGCGTAGCAAAGATTAGAGCTAAAGAACGCTTCTCAATAAAAAGGTACTTTATCTCTGGTTGAATTGGATGACAAATCAAGTACTAGAGAGTGCTTTCCTTACCTTCATCAATGATGTAGGCTAATAAGGCTCTGAGAAACTAATCTACAGTTGCAATATAAAGTATCAAAGGTCTTCCAAGGATAGGGGCTGTTAAGACAGGTGGTGCCATTAAATATTATTTAATATCTTCAAAGGTCTGCTGACATTTTTATAATTGCTTTAATCTTCTCTGGATTGATTTCAATTCCTTGATGTCCAACAATGAATCCTAAAATTTTTCCATAAGTGACACCGAAGGTGCACTTTAAAGGGTTCATCTTAAGATTAAATTGTCACAAACTTTCCAAAACAATTCTCAAGACATACAATTGGTTTTCCTTTTATTTTCTCTTGATGACTAAGTTATTCATGTAGCTTTCTACTTGTTTGTGGATGAGGACATCAAATATCTTTGTCATTGAGTGTCAATACATTGTTCTAGTGTTCTTCAGTCTGAAAGGCATTGCTGTGTAACAATATAAGCCAATCAGTTTCCAAAAAGCTATAAAAGTTGCCTCTTATGGTGTCATCTCTATCTGATTGTATCATGATGATAAAAGAGAAGATTGTGTGTGATGATGCAATGTCCACCATATATTCTAGGAACGTCAATGGGAGGCACGTTTTGCTCAAATCTCTAAATTCTATGCTGATTTGAATCTGATTGTTCTTCTTCTTGAGTGGAACTATGTTAGCTAACCATGTTGTTCTTCATTTACAAAGCTAACATCTATTAATTTTGTGGCCTCTGTTGTAACTTGTTGCTCGATTTTGAGTCACGTTCTCGTTGTAGCCTGTTTAACTAGAGTTACAGTAAGATCCATTATAAGCTTGTGGGATGTGATGTCAAGTTCTAAACTAGGCATTTCACCGTAATTCCAAGTGAAGCAATCATTGTACTCATTCAATAACTCAATCATTTCTACAGCTTCTTTTTCATCCACCAAAGAACTAATGAAGCTAAGTTTGGGATCCTCTACTATTTCCAAGTTGATCTCTTTTAGTTCCTCAACTATTGATTTGAATTTCTCTTCAAATTCTAGTGGCGCATCTTGTGTTGTCATACCTTCAACGTCATTTGTAGTTTTGAGACAATATTTACTTAGTTCATTAGTAAAATCCAGGTAAAATCATATGTCGTCAACTGGCCTTAATGTGCTGAACCCATCACCTTCTTTTGAATTAAAAGCTTTATTGTTTTTATTCCATAGTTCTTTAAAAGGTGTAATTTATCTTTCAATAGTCGTACTGGCCCAAGACCCCACTGAACAAATTTCATAACATAAGGGGAGTACCAATCAACAGATAATTCCATCAATTTAGTAGAGTTCTCTTCTTCTAGCTTTACATCACTTGCGGAGCTATATGAAGAACCAAGATGGAATCTTATTCATTTTGGACTCTCAATTTGTAATTGCTTGACTAATAAACTCTCGACCTTTTAAGGTTGAATCGAGGTTAGGGTCATGGCTTGTTCCTATAATACATTAACTTATACGTTTCTTTGTCTTCATTCTTTATGGTTATCTCCGGCTGAGGTTGCATTTAGCATTTTGTCATCACATTCTTTCTTTATTTTCTTTCTTGCAGCTACTTCTCAATTCAAAGTGATAGATGGATTCTTTCATCCCATGTTCTCCTTTCCTCTTCCTTGCCCTCGTTGCTGGCCTTGTACTTGGTTGTGAGAATTTGAAGTGTTTCCACCATTTTATTGCGAAGAAAGCATGAGAGATCTTCAGGAAGGCACTAGATGGTTATGTTGTCATCCTTCTTCGATCTTTCAGCCTTTTTTTGGTACGACATCTTTGGAACACACTATTTTCTGTGTGGGAGCATAGTAAGTGGAATCTTTGTGAATGCCTATCTCATGTATTGAAAATGGTTGTAAATCTCCCTTTATGCAACATTCTTCACCATCCTTACAATACTTTATACATTGGGGTAAGGATGAAGGAACCATCTTATTTTCATAATTTCAGGGTCTTTCAAATAGAGTGTTTAACGATGTCTCTGAGTCGATTACATGGAAATTTGCTGTTATTACTAATTCACTAATCCTCATTAATAAGTTAATTGTAATCGACATTAACTTGTGATTTTTTGTTAAGATAATTGATGAGATTTTGCATTATTTTAGAATCGTAATCTAAACTAAAAATCAAGTTAAGTTGGTTGTTTTTAATTATGTTAGTGCTAGAAATAGTCAAAACATAGCCGAAATCATAACTCTTTTCATGATAAGTTCCCAAGGAAGAAAATAAATGATCATACAGGGTTAACAGTTTGAGAAATTTCTCCGTAGAATCGGAAACAACCAATCTGAAAGGTGCAACCGCTACTCTAACCCTTATGATGACGATCTTTGTTACTTGGACTACCTCTTTTGCTGGCTCTGGAGGCACTTCCTCAGTAGTGAGTTGTACCGTTAGCTGGACGAGCTCTAAACCCTGAGTGGAAACTTGTACTAAAGCAGCTCGAATCTTGTTTAACATTTTGATTGATGACTTCATACAAGAGATACTCCATCCAACATCAGTTTTGTAGGGGTAGATCAAAACAACTGAGTTGGTTGAATTCATATCTATAAAACCTTACTTAGCTTCTCATAAATACTCTTTTGAGATTGTAATGTTCCCATTTTTATCATTCCTTTCGAGCCAATCCTTGAAGGTGAAGCATTCTTCTATTAAATGGCCAATCAGTTTGTGATATGGACGGAGTTTAAGTGGTTCTGATAGCTTAAATTGAAGCTTCTTCAACAAGTTATGAAACATCTTACACACTAAGTTATTATTAATAGAATACAACCGGTTCAAACCTTCTTGGAGAAAATAGGATGACCTCCTCGCAATGTATTAAGGCTTTTACTCTGATGATTGTTGATTCTACTATAATGATTGTTGGTGAAACTATTGTGGAGGTTGCTCAAGATGTATCCTAATTGACTATTTCTCCTTATCCACTACTATCAATGTTCCATTCTTCTTCTCGAATGCTTTCATTGGCTTTGACTTGTCAGTCTTATCAAAGAACCCAAACTATTTAGATTCCTCTTGAAGGCTCACAACTTTACTTAGTAACATTTCAAAAGTTTTAATAGTGAATTATTTAATAAGAAAAGCTACTTGTCAATGGATACTCTACAACAGTGTTTCTTTGGAATGTTGTTTCTGAAGTTGAGGCTCACACTTCATGTAGAGGTTTCTCCATCTTAAAATTTAATCCATTAAGGTCTCGTTGGACTTCTGTCGCTCAACCACAAGATCTCCTATAATAAAGTGGTGTTGAGACCCACCAAATTGTTTGACAAACAAGCCCTACAACTCTGTAAAATTCTAGATTGAACCATTGAGTAAATTTGAATACTAGTTGAAAGAGACATAGGAAAGGCTGCTAATAAACAGGCAGAACAATGATGCCTCATCGCCCCTCGCATTGTAATAACTCTCTCTAAAGTGTGTGACATGTTTTTAGGGTTGCTGATCTCATCAAAAGTTTTAAAAGTAGGTGGAACAAATCCTTTGGGGTATGACATTGTATCAAACTCATTCGGGTAGGGTCTACCCATTATAACCAACATGGCCTTCTTTGTTTGATCCAAAGAGTCTTGAATTTATTGTTCGACCATCCATTTAATTTCCTTTTTCAGGGCAACGTTATGAGATGGCTCATTCATTGTCTTCTCTTCCTTACTTGTTGTAGTAAAATACTTCTTCTAGGCAACAATCTGACTAATTGGGGAAACATCCGAGAAGAAGAAATAATCAATTAGCTGGAAGTTTGGGTTGATTATAGTCAACAATCTGAACAGTTTGGGTTCTTGAAGGCTCATAGTCAACAATTTGAATACTACAAAATTCACATTGACAAAAGCATCATCAGCTTGACTAGCCAATTAGCTGGACTATTG
>NEWO01001233.1:28514-56570 GCA_003013225.1 Phalaenopsis aphrodite
TAAAAATGGTCTCCCTAAAATGATAGGTATTTCTAATTCGTCCAAAATAACTCCATACTATCTTCAAATTATTCTTTCTCTTCAAAATTTTCTTTAAAATGTTCATTCAATTGATGTTCACTAATTTCCATGCAAAACATCATTATCTCTTTCAACAGCATGGTATTTCATAGATTTCACAATGTTAAAAGTTACTTCTTGATCATTAACTCTCATAATTAATTCTCCTTCTTGAAAATTTATCATAGCTTTTCCAGTAGCTAAAAATGGTCTCCCTAAAATGATAGGTATTTCTTTATCTTCCTCCATATCTCAAACAATGAAATCCACAGGAAAGATAAATTTATCAACTTTTACTAACACATCTTCTATAACTCCCTTTGGATATGTAACTGAACGATCCGCTAACTGAAGAGTTACAGAAGTAGGTGATACTTCTCCTAATCTTAATCTTTTGAAAATTGATAGAGACATAAGATTAATGCTAGCTCCCAAATCACATAAAGCTCTTCCATAAAATTTTTCACCGATAACACAAGGTATAGTGAAACTGCTAGGATCTTTTAATTTTTCAGGAAGCTTTTTCTGAATATTTGCACTACACTCTTCGCTAAGTGCAACAGTTTCATTATCAGTGAACTTCCTTTTATTGTTCAGAATATCTTTCATAAATTTCACATAATTAGACATTTTCTCGAAAGCTTCTACGAAGGGAATATTTATTGTTAACTTCTTAAGATTTTCTAAAAATTTAGAAAATTATTTATTCTGTTGGTGTTGCTTCAATCTTTGAGGAAACGGTGGTGGAGGTTTCTCCACAGTAATTTTTTGTTGGTGTAAGTGGATATTCTAATTCTGGGTATTCATGATCCTTTTCATAATCGGTATCCACTTTTTCTTTTTCAGTTTTTGTTTCTTTCTGTACTCTTGTCTCCAATTCTTTTCCACTTCATAATTGTATTGCCTTTATCTGTTCTTTTCCTTGATCTTTAGGATTTGGTTCCAAAGTACTAGGAAAAGTTCCCAATGTTTGGTTACTAAGGGCAATAACGATATGCTTTAATTGATTTTCAATATTCTTAATAGAAGTTCCTTGATTTTGTAATTGATTTCCTTGAATTTGTAATTGATTTCCTTGATTCTGTAATTGTTGACCCATGTTTAATATCAGCTCTTTCATAGACAACTTCTTTTCCTTAATTTGAGTGTTACTGTTAAATCCCGAAGGATACAACGATCTACAGTTAAAATTTTCTTGGTTGGATGAATTTCCTAATGGGTTCATTGGGTTGTTTTCTCATTGTTGATTTGTAGAATAATTATTATTCCAATTAAAATTTGGATGATTCTTTGAACTTGGGTTATAATAGTTTAAATAAGGGTTGTTGGGTCTATTAAAAGCATTTAAAGTCTCATATGAAGGTTGAATATCCACAAATTGCCCAGATGAATTCTCTTCCATCATAGGAGGTGTTGGAGAATAATTCATCCCATAATGATCTAATTTCTTTGATATTGCAACAATCTATGAATCTAACATAGATATTGCATCAGAATCATTGATACTAGCCACTCTTTTAGGATTTACCATTTTAGAGGGCCAGTAAAAATTGTTAGTAGTCATCTCTTCTATTAATGAATAACCCTCATCAAAAGGTTTTGACATTAAAGAACCACTAGCCGCAACATCTATAATCAATCTAAGTGATCCCACTAATTCATTATAAAAAGTTTGAATTATCCACCAATCTAGTAACGAATGATGAGGGAATTTCCTAAGAAGATCTTTAAATCTATCCCAAGTTTCGTATATTGACTCTCCATCAATTTGACAGAACAATGTCATGTAATTTCTAAGTTTAACAGTTTTGGATGGAGAGAAATATTTAGATAGAAATTTCTGTGAAAGTTATCCTCAAGTTCTAATAGATCCTGGTGCTAACGAATTTAACCACATCTTAGCCTTATCCCTCAGTAAAAAAGGAAAAATTCTAAGTCTAATAGCATCGTTTGAAACTCTGTCATATTTAAAAGTAGCACACAGTTCTAAAAACTAGCTCGGTGTAAATTAGGATCTTCATTTGGTGTACCTTCGAATTGACTGTTTTGTACTATTTGGATAATAACAGGTTTTTGCTCAAATGAATTAGTAGCTACATTAGGATTTTGGATAGATAAGTTAATTTCATCTGCTGTAGGATTTGCATAATCTCGTAAGGGTCTAGGTTAGTGTTCGTTCTCTATTCCTTGATTGTTCATGTTGTTTTCCATTGTATTGGAAGTTTTAGGTTCCCTTCTTAATCTTCTAATTTTTCTAATAATGTGTTCTAATTCTAAATCGTAGGGTATAAGATTTTCAGGTCTAAATTTATGCATACAATTTGAAATCAGTACACAGTAAAATAATTAACTAAATATGAAAATAAGTTGCAATTCAAGTAAAAATTTTCTAATAATCCTAATTTGTCTATTACTCTAATTGTGATTCTTGTTTACTCCCCAGAAACAGTGTCAAAAGCTTGACAACGACTTTATATATGCTTAAAAATGTAAGTATTTAATGCTACTGCTAAAATATTTAATTCCTCAGCAACTGCACCAAAACTTAATAACAATTATAGAGTCGATAAAGATGTATGTATAAAATATTCAATAATTGTAAAGTCACAATTATCAACACAAGTATACGTATCGCTCAAGTAATATATGGCTCTAATGGAGTCCTAGATATTGATCCCACTAGGAGTAATATTAGAACTTTGAACTAGGATATTAGAAAAGTATTACTCATCGCAATAATGGAATTCAATATGCTTGTCTGTCATTAATAGGCAATTGAAATAAATATGTAATTTTAATAACTCTTAAATAACTAATTATGCTAATGAGGTTTTTAATGTGACATTCAATATATAAGAAAACATTCTTCTCCTTGTCAAGAAATTATAGTGAATGGATAAAGTGAACCAGTTCAAATTGTATTGTGTCAATTAGGAGCATACCTAATCTTTACCCTTTGGTCCAGACATAAAGAACATTGACTAATCCTATGCTTGTTTACTGAATTTGCGGTTAGGCTGAAAGGATACCAGCTCTCACTTCGGAGCTCCGACGTTCCCCTCATCTAAGGGCTAACATCTACACTTCACCACCTAAACGATAGGACTGAATTGGAGATTTTAGTCTGTCACTCTAAAATCTCCAATTCTACACCCGATGATTTTATTTCCCAATTTATTTGCAGCCAACTTCCAAGGTCTTTGACCTCCCTGAATCTTGGATGTAATCTTCACTTTAGTTGTAAAATTAATTGGCCAGATTGAAAGTAAATTAAGATTGAAGTGAAAAGATCATCATAATTTCGTTAACATTTTCATGGCTCAACCAATTCAAATCACCATTTCACAGATCTCAACACAAGATCTCATGGTGAAAACACAACAAAACTAGGAGTTTATATATAAAATCAAAGTCATACAAAATACAACAATAAATAAACTTATCTCTAATTTCTCCCCAAGAAAACTCCTCGAAGTTTTTCTGAATGTCTTCCTTTCTTTACAGCACACAGAATTCATCTTCCAAGCGTCGAGGAAGAAATCTCTCACTTTCCCTCCACTCTTACAATCCCTCAAAGAATTCCTCACAATTTAGACTCTCTAGTAAACATTAATGGAACCTCTCCAACCTTCAGGACCTTTCTAACATCTAGGACCCCTAGGCTCCTTCCAATTTTCGGCCAAAATCTTCTTTTAAAGTTGTGGATGAGTTTTCCCAAGAGTTTCCTAAGCACCCCTTCAAAATCCGTCCTCATCCAATGCTTTGTTGGACATAACCACTAAGCTCGCCAACGACAACCTCGAGACTGTCGGTGGGCCTTTTAAGTGAATTAATTCTAGAGTCTTGGGAAAAGTCCGTCGTCGGCGATGTTGGGCTCGCCGTCGGCGCCCTAGTTCAATTCTTCACATTTTGGTCCTTTTCGCTCCAAATTTGCTTCTTTTTGTATCTTTTTGCTCCAATG
Organism: Phalaenopsis aphrodite; assembly: GCA_003013225.1. Lineage (NCBI taxonomy): Eukaryota > Viridiplantae > Streptophyta > Magnoliopsida > Asparagales > Orchidaceae > Phalaenopsis > Phalaenopsis aphrodite. The sequence goes on from NEWO01001233.1 coordinate 32,536, forward strand.
ACCCTAATTAATCATTCCTGCAACAAAACATAAAAAATATCGTTCTTTAAAGTGAAATATCATAAAAAACAATGTAAAATATGTATGAAAATCTCAACATATTTTCTTTTAATCATCCTCTACACTAAATGCAACATTTACTTGGGTCATTTAACATGGCTAACCTTGACCAAACCTAAGATTTGGTCATTTGCACCCACTTGAACCCATGCACTAAATGTTACCTAACCGCCCTAAATTCACCAAATTAACTCCACCCCAGCCATTAGTTGGACTTAGAGACCAGTCTAAACACCATAAAACCACCTAAATCAAGCCATGGACAAAAGGTCCCCCAAATCAAGGGATATTATTTCCAAAATTGCATGTGCTTAAGATATCCTTACCAAAATTATGTATTATTGCACTAAATTGATGTGGCATATTCCTCTGGGTTCCTTGAGCTCCTAACCACCTCCCCCTCGTCGGACGGCCAGCCTAGTGGCCGAAAAAGCTCAAAACCGAGAGCCACCCCAATCAAATTTCACCCAAATCAAGCTTAGAGGCCAACTCAGCCAAATTGAGTTGTAGAGCTCCTTTTCCCTCCACCTAAGCACCACAATGCACCCAAACTTATGCCCTGAGAGCCACCCCATGACCATTTTTATAAAAACTCACGTCCACGGCCATGGGAGGTGTGCTGAAAATTCCTTAGAGAGGCCTCTCCAAACTTCTCACAGAGCTTCCCTAAGATCCCCTCAATGCATTCCAACTATTTTCCCCCACCAATTCCCATTGTCGGAGCTCAATTTTGAGCTTAAAACCTTGCCAGAAAATAGGACAGAGCTCATTACACCTCCACACTCGACCAAACTCAAATTAACTCTACTGACACCTTCACAACCAAGAAAGAAGTCAAAGCCCCATAAAATCCCCCGTCCACAGAGCCTCTACCATAGCTCTAGACCAACACCCAAATCTGGCCATGATCTAATTCATACCTAGGCCTTACACCAAGACCAAGGACTCAATCCCTAGTCTCCTTGGACCCCAACGAACGTGCCAAGACGCGCTAATTGAAGCTTCACTTCTCAGAGCAAAGGTATAAAACCTCACCTCTTCCCGAGACTATTTTGATTCTCCATTTTCTTAGAGTTAATTTGATTTCTTGATTATCATCTAGATGTGTTCGTCTCACTTAGACGTGTCTATAGGATCAAACTCGAAATGATTTGGTTGAGTCTAGGCTAAGATCTTAGGGTTTTAGTGTGGACGGTCATGGGATCATTCTATAGGAGACGATGAAGAGGAGCCATATGATCGATCCTGCATCAAATGGTAGGAGGACATCAAGCCGGACAGCGCTTCGGGACATAAACCACGGGCCGAGTCAGCAGCTACGTGGACGACGACGTCCAATCAGAGCGTGCCCCACATGCCTTCGGAGCTACGTAGGATCTAATCAGCACGCTCGTTTTAAATAGATAAATAGGTCTTTTTCCTATTTATTTAAATACCCCTAACTTAGACAATTCATAACTTTATGTAAAAAATCACAAAAAAAAATGAAAATACCCTCTTGCTTAGTGAACATAGGAGAACAATGTGAAATAAATTTCAAGTCCATTTGATGTATGCTTTATTTTTAATTAATTAAACACTATTTTGAATCATTTGATTCTCCATGCATGTTGACACGTCACATTGGCTTGAAATTTTGGCATGTTGTAGCCTTTGTCATGGAAAATAATTTCATGGGTCAAGTCATTTAAAATATACCTAATTTTCACAAACCGTAAGTCATTTAAATAATTAATTTTGGAAAATATAAACTTTTAAATAACTTGATTTTTGATCTCCACTATGGTTCCTGATCCAGAGAACTCACCATAAAAATTTCAAAATATTTTGAGTTCATTTGGTAACTTAAGTTGATTTTAAAGATAAACATTACTTTTAACATTTAAATGATTTTTATAAATCTAAATACAACTCAAAAAATTATGAAACTTAGTTTTTGAGTTCTCTGTGATTAGGGGTATTTTCTAAAAATAAAATGATATTTAAAATAAAAACTTAATTTTTTAACCTATTTTAAATATTTAAATAATTAAAAATCCCTAAAAATCACAAAAATAATAAAACTCATGCAAATGTTCTAAATTGCTTCCTAATCACTCAGGAAAAATTAGAATATTTTTCCTAGTTTTCTAAATAAGGATATTGAATCTTAAAGCTTAAAATTAATATTTAAAGGCTAAAAATGAGTTTTCATTAAAAATAATTCCAATAAATCAAGTAAAATTCATTAAAATTTAAAATCTTCTCCTCTAAGTTTTCTGACTTCAGGGAGACTTTGAAAAAACATAAAACTTAATTTTCTCCATTTAAAATATTTTATATATAATAAATACCCCAAAAATTAAAGTAATTCTTAAAATTCAAATGAAATTCAAAAAATCATGATGTTTGGTCCAAATGCTTTTCTAGTTTAGGTCTACCTCCAATAAAAATTTCAAGGGATTGGGAGTCACTTTGGTCAAGTTAGGAATTTTCTTTGAAAAATCCTATTTTTGCATGAAAATAATTATATAAATTAAATTAAATTTTTAAAAATCACATTTTCTCCTCTAATGTCTTAATTGACCTATGAATGAAGTAGGATAAAAATTCCAAAGCCATTTGAATTGAATTTGACAAATTATGAAGTGTTAGAGCCTTAGGGGCAAATGTGTAATTTTGGAAATTTAGCCTTAATTAACATTAAGGCTTAATTTAAGAAGGGAAATGGGTTACCTCTGATTTTAATAAATTTATTTAATGTTTGAAACACAAGGAGTTCATTGGTAGAAACCAACTTCACTTTCCTAATTAAAAAGAAAAATTAATAAATTTCTAAAATTATTAAAATTTGGGAGTTTATGAAAATAAAATGAGCCTAGGACTTAGGGGTATGATTTTGGGTGTTAATAACTCATCAATTTAATACCCCTTCATTGATTTTCAAATAAAATTCAAATCATGAATCATGACTAGCTAAAGCTTAACCTTTTCAAAACAAATTTAAGACACTCACCTAGGTCTTAAGGGCTTAGTAGTGACTTAGGCTAAATCAAGTTTCATTTAAATAAGGATTAGAATAGTAAATATCATTGAAAATTAAAACATCTTTCAAACACTACAAGCTCAATTGGAATTTGACTAAGTGTTCCAACAACACTAACTTGCCTCTTTAAGAGACTTCACCCACATAATTTTCAAAATTAAATTAGAGATGATAATTCCCCTATTCTTAGAGATAATTGAGTCATCAATGTTCATTGATCATTAAGGGTATTTACATGATGAATTATTAAGCAACATAATAATTTTAAAAGAACTCCAGATTTTCCACCAGACAATGAGAAAGTAGCATGGACCTGCTTCTTTCCCTAGATCTGTTGGACACGTACGAGGTCTACTAAACTTAATATATATTGCTTGACAAAGTTATACTTAATTGATCAAATAGGGACCCACCAAGATATGAAATAGGGTTAAGAAATTTACCAAAATTTTACTTCCTTGTTTCATATAAACTGCCTTAACAGACATTTTAAGTTTTAGGTGGTGGAACGAGAAGACTCGCCAGGTACGCTTTTACAGTTTTTAGTGTTGCCTTTCTTGTACTTTCATACTGTACCTTTATACCTGCAAAACTTGCAAGCTTAACAACGATGCCACCCTGCATGAAAACTAAAACCATTAGGATAGCCACAAAACCAAAACCAAAACCAAAATTAAAAATAACCAAGATAAAATTCACCCCCACAACATTCAAAATATAAAACAACTCAAAATTTATTCAAAAACATCACACAAAAATACACTTTCAACTAAATTAAGACATCTCTATTGGATGATCGAGAATCCCTCGGAGGAGGTAACCTACGGTTGCTAACGAGGCTTCCCACGGTCTAAATGAAATTATGGAACTCATTAAGTTGAGTTTAGCAAGTTCATTTGGACTAAGTGAATCCAATAAAAAATAGTGGTGCCAGAACGAGGGAACCGTAGGATCCTAACCGGTGTCGCTCTATTTAACTTTAATGCGTCCCTATAAAATTTAAAGAACTTCAACCATAGGGCCACCTGATTTGACATTATAACTTGACACACTAAAAAACTCAAACTCGTCGCGGTGGGGGCTTGAAGCTAGCACGGTGGGCAACACGGCCATCTTTAACAACTAAACCTGTCTTCTCCAGCTAAACCAATCTTCCTTCCTTAGACTTCAACAACAAAGCCACAGGACTTTGAGGTTTCTTTCTTATGCAACGTAAATCCTCACCTTATCTTTAGGCCTTTGTATAGCCATGTCATACAATATAAGCCCTGACTCGTCATAGGATTCCAAGTTTGTTGTTTGTTACGACCTAAATCCTCACATCTTCCAGGTTATTTGTGTGATAGTTTCACGCGAATGTAAGCCATAAATAATAAAATTGGCAGGATGAAACACTTAAATTTTTCTCCTCAAAACTGAGGCCAAACATTAGGATAGCTTGGGAAGTCAGTGAGGTTCCCCTCTGGATCAATGACATCCCTTAGTTCTTCCTTCTTTGGATTCTACAATAAAATATTCCAAATTTGAACCAATCCCCTTTCACACCTCTATGTCTGATCTCTTTGATAAGTCCTACGCTTTGAAAATCCTTAAAGATAATATTGCCTGATTTTTATCGAGAGTCTTCTTAGGTGACTTTGGTCATTTAAGATGCAATTAACTATAGGGGCTTGCCCTTATAGGAAGCATGTACGAACCCAGCTTAATAAAAACCATAGTTAATATTTTCTTATTAAATAGGGAACTTGCCAGCAAATATAAAGGTTTCACAGATCAGATGAATGTCATACTTTTTTTAGTTTTTTTGATCGAGCCTCATCCTTAAGTCTTGTGTTTATCCTTCAGAATAGATACAGGGTTTGGGTGTAGTGCTTTTTCTTTTAAACTATGAAAAATATGGGGTCATTTTGATTTCATACTTTTCTAAAACTTTAAAGTCCTTCCCAGGCGTGCAATGGGATTTTGATTCCGGTGACCAATAGCTTCTTACGGGCACCTCCCCACCAACCAAAATAGCGTCGACAGCTTCTAGCGACTCTGCTGGGGATAAAATTTTCTCTCCATATAAATAAATAAATATTATCTTCGCCCATTGATAATGTGTCCATGTCTCTCTTAGACCAAATTAATTTTCTTCCGTTAGCATACTTTACCCATTTCTATCTTGGGAAAGTACAGATAACTCCTTGGACTTCAAGACTAGTTGTTCAACCATCTTTGAATAGAGAGGTTTAGAAGGTCATTAAGGACTTTAAATTTTATTGTGGGGTTGGACCCCCAATAGATGTGTCGGTGGACTAGTTGCACCTGGGCATTTTTCTGCCACTATATAGGTCCCGCACTGGGTCCTAAAATACTTCACATATCCCTTCCAAATTTGATTTGCTATTCAACAAATTAAACCAAATCGTTTTGTGCTGCGCGCACTTTGAATTTTTCTTATGTTAATTTAACACTTTTTTCTTAAATGAGTTTTTAAAATACCCATAAATTAAGACCCGCCCGGTCTATAAATCAACCTCTATTTTCAGTGCTTGCACTAAAAATTATGAGGTTTTTGACCATATAGCTAACCCTGAAACTGTCTGTTTTCAAGCCCCCTGCAATGGCCTACCCAACGCTGACCTTTTCCTGGAACCGTAACAGGAAAGTTTGGAGGGCCATCAAAGCCCAGGCTCCTGAGAAGACACCCGTTGAGGAGGAGCCTCATAAAGTTGAAGAAGTATTATCGGAAATTTATCCACTCCTGCGAGGAAGTAGATTCCATTCTCTGAAAAATACCGAGGGATATGAGAGTATCCAAAGGATAACTGCCACATTACCGTCACTTCATGGACATAGTGAGGAGAGGAAGAAGTTCACTCCTATCACTCAAGTTAGTGTAGTTTTCAAAAGGCTTGCTACCAAAGAAGGATGTTCAGTTAGCGAGTTACTTAAATGAGTGGGAGATGCAATTTCTCCTCGCATGAAGAAGGAAATTTTGAAGGGTGTCAAATCCGCCAGACAGTCCCACAAGACAGCCGGAGTGCCACCTACCCACATCCGCGTTTGGTTCTGTTTGGGGAACATAGTTGATACTGCAGTGGGTACTACTGATTATACTGCCACCAAGACCGCTGGTCATCGACCAGTTAAGTCCAGACTGGGTCCAAAGATCTTACCCGTTACCCGTTATAAGATATTTCTACCATCCCAAAGGCAAAGACGAGACACTTACCTTGCACTGTAGCCGTTCTACACCCAGGGGCATACTTTCCCTCGACATACCATTGTTTATACTAAGACGCTCTATCCTGAGACATCATTGTCAAAAAGAAAAAGGTATGGATACCCAAGGTCGCTGCACTGATACAGTTCAGTGAGCCCATAGAATAGGAAGTGAAACCAGGATTTGAAATATCTGACATTATCATGACAATAGCTAGCGAGATGGAGGAATAAGTAGAGGATGCCCATCATGGTCCTCCAGATCTTAAAGCAATGAAGGAATCAATAATTGAAGAAAAAATTGAGAAACTCATGATCGAGATTTCCGAGTTAGCTAGAGAACACGAAGTTTTCGTCAATAGCGACAATAAAAATTTTGATTTCAATGATTACCAGATTTGAAAAAGCCAGAATTCAAACTACTGGATTTGAAGAAGCTCGAAGAGGTGGATAGGAAGAATGAGCCAAATTATTTCCCATACCACTGATTGCTTGGGCACACTATTGAAAAGTGCTTTGTCTTTGAGGACAGGCTTGAGAAGAACCTCAAGGAAGAGAATATAACAATCCCGAAGGAGTATTTGAGAGAACCTGAAAAAGGTTCCATAAATATGATTTTAGCCAAGCCAATCTCCCCAATCGATCCGTGTACTGGAACAGATGGATGGAGTACAACTTGGGATGAACTCAAGAGGGTCCTTAATCACATACATGATTCATTGAAACAAGCTTCAACGAATACCGAAGAAGGATGGAATGAGGTTTTGAGTAGATCATCTAGTAAGATACTAAACAAGATTCAATCTACATCAAAGCAAGCCTCTATTCAGAGCCCGCAACATACCAAGCCCGAGATGAAGATTTCGCCAGGAGAACTGTCATCGTCAAGAATAAAGAACAAGAAGAAGAAAATCGTCACTGCAAAGATTGATAGCACGGGGGGTAGGATAGGGGCTGCCTCTAATAAATTAGTTGTCTCGGATTCGGGAAAGAAAATCCTCAAACCCCTGACTTTGTATGATTATATATTTGTCCCTCTAGGATCTTATGAATATAATGATTGTGATTTCGGTTACGTTTTAACTGTTTCTGGTGATAACATAACTGATTATGACAGATCTAGCTTCGATCTAGATCCCCAAAATGATCCTTAAATTATACTCGAGTCCGATGAACTAGTTGTCAAGTCCAAAAAATACATCAATAATACCGCTTACGATAACACCGATAACAAAGAGCCAACTCGAGCATCACGGTGCACCGCTTTCCATTAACTTAGATATCTCTAACAAAGAGGAAAAGACACTGGATGATTCCACAATGATATCTCAAGAAGAAGAAATCACAAAAGTTAACTTAAAGAGCAGAAAAGTGCTACCACCAAGAACAACTCCAACAGACAAAGGAAAACAAATAATGACTCGAGAAGACATACCCCCACCTCCGCCAGTGGAAGAACCACATAATCAAGATAAAATTAGAGGATCATACAAAGTAGACTACAATGTGCTAGCTCATCTTAGGAAGTTGCCGACTCGATTAAGCATCTACGACGCTTTGACCCGATTAAGCGTCAAATGAGATGAGAGAGTCTCTGGTTACAGCTTTGCTTGACCCAGAAATTTGCTTAACTCAGTTGGCCAGTACATTCTTAGATGAAGTTTGCTCGTTGAAAGAATAGTCAGGGGTAACCTTCACAGATGAAGACTTGCTGCTCGGTACCGCCGACCACAACCGTCCACTCTACATCTTCGTCAACATCGACAAATTTGTGTTATCCCGAGTTTTAGTGGATCCTGGAGCGTCTCTTAACCTGATGCACCTACGAACTTTGGCCTATTTTGATATTGAAGCTCAAGAGATTACGACCGATAAAATGATGTTAAGAGGATTCAACCAAAATGGAGAAAGAGCCCTCAAATCAATTACATTACTTATGAAGTTTGGAGAACTTGTGACAACAACAAAATTTCATATCATCGACGCTGAGACCTCTTTTAATGCTCTTTTGGGTTGACCATGGATTCATGAGCACAATATGGTTCAATCATCTCTACACCTGTGCATTAAATACCACAAAGATGGTGAAGAGATTTGCATCAAGGGAGATCTACAACCATTTTCAGTGCATGAAGATACTGCCTACTACGTGCCTCAAGAGAAGACTGTCTTCTCTAGCGAGATTTTGCAAACAAAGATGAAGATTCAGAAGAATCACAAAAAGGAGGTCATTCAACTCCGATGAGCAATCTTCCACCACTCCTTTACAAAGAGATGGTGAAAAGCCTTTTAGTTTGTGCACTCGAGTTTAAGGCCGGGGACGTGGATGAGGAAGGATAAATTTAATTGTTGAACGAACTAGGCCGACTATCAACATTGGTCATGAAGACAGTTCTGAAGATGAAATAATGATGACAAGATGAAAAAGACCTCAGTACGAGATATCCCTAGAAGATGCATAATAGAATGAATATGAAACAATGTATGATTGGATAAACCACTATGTGAATGTTATGACCCTTACTCTGATTCTCCCTCAAAAGGTCGAGAGTTTAGAGGTCAAGTAAGTCTGTAGTGTTGGTTCAAAGCTGATCAAATTTTATCGTGCTTCTACCTCTACCGAGCTTGAAAAACATGTAAATTTTGATGTTGATTTTAATGAATTAATGGAATTGCCTTTTGGTTACTTCTCGCCATGTGTTCAAAATTTAATTCAACAGGGACACTTACCAAAACAAATGCCAAAAGATAAATTTTAACTTTTTGAAAAACTATGGAATTATAAAAGTTGAACTCCAAATTCAAAAGAGGGTCTCGGATTTGGTACAGTCACACCAGCGATGATTCTAAATTTTGCATGGTTGTTACCGATGAGTCAGAAGAGGATTGCCTCAATATAGAGGATGACTGTACCGATCAACCGATAGAAGATGCTCCGCCAGAATTTGAGGAAGAAATTAAAACTACCATTGATTAACTGAAAGAAATTAACCTTGGGACTGAAGAATGACCCCAACCTACATTTATAAGTTCTCAACTGAATGACAAAGAATCCGTAAGTTTGATCAAACTATTAAGAGAATTTAAAGATTGCTTCACATGGAGCTATGATGAAATGTCAGGACTGTCTGCAGAGGTTGCAGTCCATAAACTTGGCGTTGACAAGAATATAACCCTAGTAAAACATGCTCCAAAGAGAATGCACCTCAAAATAGAACAACAAGTTATCGCCAAGGTGAAGAAATTAATGGACGCTAACTTTGTAAAAGAAGAACAATGCCCCATGTGGTTAGCTAAGATTGTTCCTGTTAAGAGGAAAACAAACAAAAAATGATCCGTGTTTGTCTTGACTTCAGAGATTTGAACAAGACATGTCCAAAAGACGAGTTTCTACTACCTATACCGGAGATGATGGTGGATATTGCTTCAGCACATGAAATTTTCTCCTTCATGGACAAATCATCAGGATACAACCAAATCAAGATGGCTCTCGAGGATGCAGCACTTACAGCCTTCAGAAAACCGATTAGAATTTTCTGCTACACAGTAACGCCGTTCAACCTAAAGAACACCAGAGCAACATATCAACGTGCAATGACGAAGATTTTTTACGATCTCATTCACAACCAAGTAGAATGCTACATGGATGATTTGCTCATCAAAAGTAAACAGAAAATAGACCATTTGTATGATTTGAGGATCGTGTTTGAACGGTTACGACGATATGACCTTAAAGTGAATCCCTTAAAGTGCGCCTTTGGCGTTACCTCGGGAAAATTTCTAGGATTCATTGTCCGCAATCAAGGAATCGAGATCGACCCGGATAAGTCTAAAGCTATTTTGGAAATGCCTCCCCTTAAAACCTTGAAACAACTACGTTCCTTCCAGGGAAAGTTGACATATTTGAGATGCTTTCTTTCTAATTTCTTTGGTAGATGTCAGCCCTTCTCGGCATTAATTAAAAAGGATGCCAAATTTATTTAGGAAGAGAAATGCCAGCGGGCCTTTGAGGACGTTAAAAAATACGTAATGACGCCTCCTGTCTTGGCAGCCCCTATCCCAGGGAAACCGTTGATACTTTACATCGCGGCTTTAGATGAATCTCTCAAAGCCCTCTTAGCCTAAGTCAATGATGAGGGTAAAGAAAATGTACTCTACTACTTGAGTCATCATCTAATATCGATGGATATAAGGTATCCACCTATTGAGAAGCATTGTCTAACGTTAATTTTGGCCGCTCAAAAGCTTAGACATTACATGCTTTCTCATAAGATTACCCTAATCTCAAAAGTTAATCCATTGCAATATTTGATGACCTGACCAACACTCTCCGGACATTTAGCAAGATGGTCAATGATCTTATTGCAATTTGATATAACTTTTGTTATCCTCCATGCTATCAAGGGATATATACTAGCAGAATTTCTCGTTGCACACCCACTGCCAGCTGTGTCCTCTCTTAACGATGAGTTACCAGACGAGCAAATACTATAAATGGAATTCTCCAATGCACAATGCTGGGAAATGTACTTCAATGGTGCTTCATCAGCCAGAAAAGAAAAAAGATGAGGCACCAGTTATACAGGCAAAGAAGGGATTGGTTTGATCTTTATCACGCCAGATAAGGGTATGCTGAGGTTCTCATACCACCTGACAGAGCCATGCGCCAACAATGAAGTAGAATATGGAGCTTTAATCACCGAATTGGAAAAGACAATCTCAATGGATATAACAAGCATTGTCATCTACGACGACTCCCAACTCGTCATTTAACAAGCCATCAAACAATACAAAATTTTGAAACCAAGATTAGTAAAATAACATCGGTACACGATGAAGCTCTTGGAGCAGATTCCCAATGTGACTTTCTACCGGATTCCTAGAGGAGATAATGCCTATGCTCATGCTCTAGCAAAATGTACTAAGGAAATGGCGTGCCCCTGGAGGATTCCATTGAATTCACAGTGCAAGGAAGACGAGCCTTGTATCATATTGACTTCAAAACTCTACACAAGCTTGGAAAAGGAGAAACAATAAATACAGTTGCAGACAACAACGAAGATTGGCGCAAGCCATTAATAGAATATTTGCATACTTGAAAGCTCCCAGAAGACAAGTCTGAGGTGCACTACATCACAAGAAGTGCAATGTCTTACACCCTGGTGGGAAATGTTCTTTACAAAAGATTGTTTGACCAGATGTGGCTACGGTGTTTGAGCAGAGCCGAAGCACAAAATATTGTTAAAGAGGTATATGAAGGATTGTGTGGCGCTCACAAGTCAGGGCCGAAAATGAAGATGAAGATCAAAAGACTCAGGTATTATTGGCCAGCAATGATGTCCGATTGCATGGATACAACTAGAAGATGTCACCAATGCCAAGTGCATGGGGTGGTCTTACAGCAGCCTCTGAATTTGCTACACCCAACTGTTGCCTCGTGGCCATTTGAGTGTTGGGGAACAGACATAAAAGGTTTGATAGACCCTCCATCTTCCAAAGGACATAGGTTTATACTTGCCACTACAAACTACTTCTCCAAATGGGCAAAGGTAGTACCATTACGTGAGGTTACAACAAAGCACATCCTTCAATTTTTCAAAAGACAAATTGTCTAACATTTCAGAGTACCGCGAAGAATAATTTTCGACAATGGGGCAACTTTCAGAAGTACAAAGATCAATAATTCCATCAGAAGACATGGGATTGATTGAAGATACTCTACAATTTACTATCCTAGAGCAAATGGTCTAGCTGAGGCTTTCAACAAAACCCTGGTACAGATTTTGAAGAAAACACTAGATGAAAACAAAAGGGATTGACACAACAAACTATTAGAAGCCTTGTGGGCATACTGGACGACTTTCAGGACTCCCACTCAGTGGACAGTCTATATGCTCGTGTATGGGACCGAGGCTGTGCTAGCGCTAGAAGTCCAAACACCATCTCTCAAAGTCACAGTAACCAACCAACTCAAAATGGAAGAAAGCGCAAAACTCAGACTTGAAGAGCTGGAGAGTCTCGAGGGGAAACGACTTGAAGCACAACAACATTTGGAGCTTTACCATGCAAAGATGGTATAAGCCCATGACAAATTGGTCCGCCCAAGGACATTCAAAGTTGGCGACCTCGTACTTATGCTCAAAAGGCCTATTCTTGCACGCCGAAAAATAGGTGAAAAATTTGAGCCAACTTGGGAGGGAACATTTGTCGTTGAAAAGGTCTACACAGGAGGAGCATACCAGTTAGTGGACTTCTGGGGTGAAAGACCCATGTTACCAATAAACAGACGATATCTGAAAACTTATTATGCAACCTGACGCCGCTTACCTCTGCTTGCTTTGAAACTATGGAAACTTTGATTATTTTAGGGTTATCTTTGTGGCCAAATGTCTATGACCGGGTCCAAATTTTGTAATTAGCCTCAATATAATGAAAATTTTGAGAAAGAAATTTTAAATTTCAAATTTTCTTCTTTCCACTTTTAATTAAACAAAACTCATAAATAAAATTCATTGCACCAAAACAAACTAAAATTTACTTTAATGTACATTTTGTTTTGTTTCATGACAAGTTTTGGCCCACTGACGTTTTTCTTGTCGTTTGCAGAAAAATGTCGAGACAACGACTGATCTTTGCTTTCCAGGATGGTTGGAACCTCGCATTAAATGAGGAGATGACGCCGTGGGGTGGCACCATAGACTTCAACGTGGATTTCATCCAGGTTGATATGAACTACAAAGGTCCTCTAATGGATGTAGTCAGCTGCAAAGAGAAAGAGGGACTGCCTTCACTACTGAGAGTGACCACTAAAGATAATGTATCACACAAGGGCAAGAATGTGATAACAGAGCAAGATCCAATGGAGGGGCCCAACCATCTGCCCTCCATGGTAGCTACACCTGTTGGAGGCTTAATAGCCGCCAATAACAAACGACTACCAAGTACTCCGCTTCGCAGGATGCAACGCAGGAACGCCAGTCTCAAGAAGCAGAGAGCTTTTCTATGACAAGAACACAAACATCAAAGAGAGATGAACAACTTGCTCACCCCTATTCCTGAGGGGTATATTTATGATCCAGAATTGAAAGAAACTTCTGCTAGCTTACCCACAACGGATGAAGAACCAGGGTTTGTGAAAGATTCAAACACACTTTCAGTTTTAGATGTTTTGTGCAAGGGTTTCCCAATGTGCAACATTGAAATACCGGCCGGGACATCAACCATAGGCGCATTTGTAGAATTCCTACGTTGTAATGTTCTACATATATAGCATTTCAGTACATTGGAAGAGTACACTTCAAGCACCAACGAGTCTCAGACTTTGAATTTCATGATGGATGAACCATATATCCTGCTTGGGATAGATCAGTATGTATCGTGGAGCACAGGGTCGTACATCTCATTAGAGTCCGAGTCTCATATTCCAGATCGACCATCACTATTTTGGGTTCCCGCCGATGCTCGAAGGAAGGAACGCCCACGACAGCTGCCAACCCCTGGTATGATAAAATACTACAAGATAAGCAAAGTAAGTAAAAGAGAATTTCAGTTTGATGAAGAAGTTCAGTGAAAGTTCGTCAACAAATTGGAAGGCCTGGAACTGTACACCTGGATTTTCTTCAAGATTGATGAAAGAAGCATTATGGACTGTATCTTAGATTTAAGAGATAGAGCCGAGCGGGCATTCTCATGGAAAGGACATATTTCGAACCAAAGAAATGAATGAGAGGGAAGGGAAGAATCACCATTCAGTGTGGCTGTTGTTATAACTTCACAAATGACAGACAGGGGAATCTGCCTGGGATCCTTAGACATGATCAAGTAGATCAGCTGCCACCAATGATAAAATGGATGATCAAAAATATGGTTAAATGAAATATTCTACCTGCTACCTGCTTTCCCAACAGTTGCATTATCAATATCTATGAAGAGGGTGATTGCATTCCCCCACACATTGATCATCATGATTTTGTGAGGCCTTTCTACACTGTCTCATTTTTTAGCAAAAGCAATATTCTATTTGCGAAAGAAATCAATATCGTCGGCACTGGTGAATTCAGAGGTTCTGTGGAAATTCCTCTTCTAGTTGGTTCAGTACTTGTTCTCAAGGGCAACGGTGCAGACGTTGCCAAACATTGCATTCAAGGAGTACGATGCCGTAGGGTGTCTGTGACTCTCTGTAGGATGGGTGACAGTAAAATACCATATGGATTCCAATAGGACCCAAAATTGGAGGAGTTACTTCTATACGAGCTGTGAGAAGGTTTTACCTCTAAGTACATGCGAAGGGAACTCTTATACTGGAGCATGACATAGAAGGTCTGTTTGATCAAGAGCTTTACATACATGACACAGAGGGTTCACTTTCTTTCTTTTAACAACATGACATGTATTTGATGTATTCAGTCTACAATGTAGTCATAGCATGAGATGTTTTTGATGTATTTCAATATGAACTACATAATGTACCTTTTGAGGCGTTAGCCTATGTTCGATTTATGATATCTTTGTTGGAGAAAATTAATGAAAATTTCTCTCAGAAATGTGCCTTTTTGTTAGTTGCCTTTTGTGCGATGGATGAAAGTCACGAACCACATGTTAGTTCAGAATTTCAATGAACAAAGAACGAAGCAACAAATTTTTAACAATAAATATAAATAAAAAATAAAATAATCACCAATAAATAAATAAAAAAAATTTCTTTTGAAAATCAACCAATTAAAATTTAAACTTTAAAGACATATTTTGAAATATTAAATGTGATAAAAAGAACAAGAAAATGAAACGAATATGTTGAGTGGATCCTCTCTTTTTTGGAGTTCCATACACTTGTGCGCGCAGCACAACCATCTTTATCTACCTTAACTCTCTTCACATCATCGCAAAATTTTGCATTCCGCACAAAACCCCACAAAGCCCTACAAATCTTCTACAAAGTCAACTTTTTCACATGATACACTTCTGCAAATTCAACACCACAAGCTCTTTGTAAATTTCAATTCTTACATGTTTGAATCAGTATCTAAATTTCAATTCTCATCTTTTGAGGTCGGTACCTAAAACCGACTATCACATCTTCAAATTAATACCTAAATTTTAATTCTCACGTCTTTGAATTGATTCTGACATTTCAATTCTCACATCTTTGAATTGATACCCACATTTCAATTCTCACATCTTTGAATTGATACCTACATTTCAATTCTCACATCTTTGAACTGATACCCACATTTCAATTCTCACATTTTGGAATTGATACCTAACTTTCAATTCTTACATCTTCAAATCAGTACCTAAATCTTGATTCTCACATTTCAAGGTCAATACCTAAATTTTGACTCTTTACCTACATTTTAATTCTCACATTTCGAGGTCTATACCTAAGTTTTGACTCTCTTCTCGGAATTGATACCTACATTTCAATTCTCACATTTTGAGGTCGATACCTAAATTTCAACTCTCTTCTCATGATTGATGCCTAAATTTCAATTCTTACATCTTCGAATCAGTACGTAAATCCTGATTCTCACATTTTAAGGTCGATACCAAAGTTTCGACTCTCTTCTCGAGATTGATACCTAAATTTCAATTCTTACATCTTTGAATCAGTACCTAAATCCTGATTCTCACATTTCGAGGTTGATACCTAAATTTTAACTCTCTTCTCGGAATTGATACTACATTTCAATTCTCACATCTTTGAATCAGTACCTAAATTCTGATTCTCATCTTTTAAGGTCGGTACCTAAATTCTGATCGTTCTTGTTTTTTCAGAATTGATATTTAAATTTCAATTTCCGCCTCGGGTCAGCACTTTCATACTGATTCCATCCTTTAAATATTTCTGAAATTTCATAACTCAAAATTCACTCTCTGATCCCTAGTGAGAGTCCCTCCTTAATTTCAATTACATGATCATCTGCTAGTATCCCTAGCGGAAATAAAACAAATCACACACACAACTCTACACATACTTCCAGATCTGTTGACTTAGGAGTTTGTATCAGTTTTTATTGATCTCGTCGGTCAACACCAATACGCGCGGTGTGCTTGCCCAACACACCACACTAATTGAGGTTGTTGACCTCACATTTGGTTGAGGTTTAGTTTTTCCTCGTTAGTAGCCTAAGGTCTAGCCATAGGATTTTCCTATTGACTATTCTTAGAAAACTAGACATGGAACTCTCACCACTAGAAATTCTACCATCTTATTTACTCAACTTGAAGTTCCACATATTAATTCTAACCTCTAACACTTAGTAGGTGGGGTCACTATGAGGGAAACTCAAGATGAGTCACCCTTAGGACTGCTGGACCTTAGGGTTGACTCTGGGTGTTGGTCTAGGGCTAAGGCACTTATTTGCAATCACTTACACTCACTATCACTCACAACCCTAAACTCAAATTTCTAGCCTAGGTCCCTTGATCGTTTTGGGATACTCATGTAGATGGTCCCTAAACCTGCCAGCCCTAGGGCTATGGGTTGACTAGGACCAGTACATAGTGGACCCAAAATGGGATTTCCTTTGGTCCATTACTCATTTAGGATGATTTGTTACCCAATCTAATCAGAAATACCCATCTTGGCATTTTTCCCTTAAACACCCCCAATCTACCAAATACCCCTCAATAGCCCAACATTCAAAAAATTCCAAATAATTCCCAAAAAATCTCAATAAATCCAAAATGTTCCCAATTTTATTTTTTTCAACTATCACATGACCAAATTTGGCCAATTTGATCATCTTTAACCAAAACTCCCAAATTTGCCTTTAGGGGCCCAAATTTCCCCAAATTCAACTCAAATGTCCATCAATTTGATCTCAATTGAACCCAATTCAAATCATAAACTCAAATTAACTTTTGATATGGCCAAGCTAAACCAAATCCAAGCTTAATTGGCCCATGATTTGACCCCAATTTTGATTTAGATCAAAACCCATATTTTGACCACATGACCTAATCTCATCAAATTGAACCCACATCCTAGTAAATTTACCTCAATTAATGTTGAAAAATCTTCATAACATTCTTGTACATCAAAATAAAATTTTAATTGGCCTTCGTGAAGCCTCAAATCTATTTGATTTTGGCTTAAATACAAAATTCCAACATCTAGCCCCAAATTGGCTAAGTCGCCAAATTTCACCCAATTGATTGCCTTAACCCCAACATTGGCATCCAATTCATGTTAAAAACTCTTCATAGGGTCCCTATTGACCATTTAAAACAATCAATATGGACTTATCCCAATGCTAACCCAAGCTAGACCCAAGCTTAGCCCAACATGACCAAATTGACTAAAATTCAAAATTCCCTCAAATTGACCCTTCAATCGAGGTCAAAACCACTTCCATTTCTCACCAAAGTTGTTCTTTATGATCCCATACACCAAATGAAACATTTATTTGGGTCATTTGACATCACTAACCTAGTCCAAACCTAAGATTTGGTCATTTGTACCCACTTGAACCCATGCACCGAATGTGACCTAACCACCCTAAAGTCACCAAATTAACTCCACCATAGCCATTAGTTGGACTTAGTGACCAGTCCAAACACCATGAAACCCCCTAAATTAAGCCATGGACAAAAGATCCCCCAAATCAAGGGACATTTTTTCTAAAAATGCATGTGCTTAAGATATCCTTACCAAAATTAGGTATTATTGCACTAAATTGTTGTGACATATTTCCCTGGGTTCCCTGAGCTCCTAGCCACCTCCCCTTGGCTGGCCGGCCAGCCTAGTGGTCGGAAAAGATCAAAACCAAGTTCCACCCACATGGAACTTCACCCAAATCAAGCCTAGAGGCCAACTCACTCAAATTGAGTTGTAGATCTCCTCTGCCCTCCACCTATGCACCACAATGCACCCAAACTTATGCCCTGAGAGCCACCCTATGGAAATTTTTATAAAAACTCACCTCCGTAGCCATGGGAGGTGTGCTAAAAATTCCTTAGAGAGGCCTCCCCAAACTTCTCACAAAGCTTCCCTAAGATCCCCTTAGTGCATTCTAACTATTTTCCCCCACCAATTCCCATTGTCGGAGATCAATTTTGAGCTTGAAACCATGTTGGAAACCAGGAGAGAGCTCATTACACCTACACTCCACCAAACTCAAATTAACCTTACCCACACCTTCATAACCAAGAAAGAAGTCAAAGCCCCATAAAATTCCCCTTCCACAGAGCCTCTACCATAGCTCTAGACCAACACCTAAATTAGGTAGTGATCGAATTCATACCTAGGCCTTACACCAAGACTAGGGACTCAATCCCTAGTCTCCTTGGACCCCAAAAAACATGCCAAGATCCTCTAATTGAAGCTTCACTTCTCATAGCAAAGGTATAAAACCTCACCTCCTCCCGAGCCTATTTTGATTCTTCATTTGCTTAAAGTTAATTTGATTGCTTGATTACCATATGAATGTGTTTATCTCACTTAAATGAGTCCATAGGATCAAACCTAAAATGATTTAGTTGAGTCTAGGCTGAGATCTTAGGGTTTTAGTGTGGACGGTCACGGGATCTTCTATCGGGGATGATGAAGGGGAGCCTTTTGATCGAGCGTGTATCTAATGGACGGAGGAGATCGAGCCGGACAGCGCTTCGGGACATAAACGACGGGCCGAGTCAGCAGCTACATGGATGGTGGCATCAAACCAGAGTACGTCATCCAAGCCTTTGAAGCTGCCTAGGATCTAATCAACACGCACAATTTAAATAGATAAATAGGGCTTTTTCCTATTTATTTAAATACCCCTAACTTAGAAAATTCATAACTTTGTGTAGAAAAATTAAAAAAATAAATAAAAATACCCTCTTACTCAGTGAACATAGGAGAACAAAGTGAAATAAATTTCAAGTCCATTTGATGTATATTTTATTTTTAATTAATTAAACACTATTTTGAATCATTTGATTCTCTATGAATATTGACACATCAACTTGGCTTGAAATTTTAGAAAGTTGTAGCCTTTGTCAAGGGAAATATGCTCTGATTTTTCTAAGATCAGAGGAAGTCACTATACAGAGTTCCATATTTTTAAAGTTTTTGCACATTATTGCCTTAAAATAATGTTTCAAGTGGAGGAATGAGAAGGCTTGACAGGTAGACTTTTATGGTTTACAGTACTTTCTTTTCCTGCACTTTCTCTATAGTACTTGTCATGCTTATAAATTTGCATGTTAAATAACAATGTGACCCTGCATGTCAAAACAAAAACCTTTAGGATAGTGACACCTAAAAATTACCTACTTTTTTATTTATATTTTATGCTCAAAATTAATGATTTTTAATGATATTACACTTTAAAAGAAGATATTTTGCATATTTTTGGTTTCAGGTACAAGAAATTGAATTTTGGAAAAAATGAAGCAAAAATGATGCAATTTGGAGTAAAAATGAGCAAGAAAGTAAATTCCAACTTGGCACATATCGATATGCTTTCTATGCTTATTCTAAATTACATTTCTCACATGTTTTTGAATGAAATTACACTTTAAATAAAGGTTTTTTTCATGGTTATTTTGTAGATATATCTATTAAGAGAAAAGCACAACTAAAATGGGTTGAAATAGAGCCAAAATGAAGCTGAATGGAGTAAAATAGTGGAGCTGCTACAGAGTGGCGCATGATGCCCCAAACTTGCGCATGATGCACCAAAATCCAGAGAAATTGTGCATGATGTGCTAGAGACGACTTTCGGTAGGTTAAGGCGGTTTGTGACAAATTTTGGGTGAAAGTTCAAAGGGACACTTGTTCTAAACACCCCCTTGAAGTGATTCAATGCATCTAGACACTTTATAAGGTTCTTTTATAAAGGGATATGTCTCTTGGATCAATGGACATATGCTTTGAAATTAAAAAACTTGACTTTTGGAGGGAATTTTGAATTTTTTGGAGGAGAGAGGAATGTCTATTCCTTGAAGAAGAGTTGTGTGGGCGTGAGTTTTTTTTGTGTGTGTGTGTAGCGTGTAAGTGAGAGGAAGGGCTTTGAGATTTTTTTTAAGGATTGTAAGAGGAGTGAGAAGGTGATAGATTTTTTCTTCTTTACATTTTTTAGGAGTGAATTGAGAGTATTTGTAAGGAGGGAAAATGCTTGAAGAGAACTTGTAAGAATTTGCTTGGGAAGGATCGTGAGATAAGTTGTATTCTTTTCTTTCTTTATTTTGTAAACTTATTTTTATATATGAAATTTGTGTTTTGTCATATCCTTCTCATGAATTCTAAGTAGTCTTATTTAACTTTGTCCCTACTTTGAGATATGGTTTTATGAAGAATTGATTTTGTTTTATATGGTTTTAAATATCAATAATTTGTGATGATTCAAACTCCGATCTTCATTTACTTTTCAATCTCATGTTTGAAATGTTAAAATGTGTTGAGAAATATGTTCCGAAAGGGCTATGATTTTTACAACATGAGAAAAATCACATTTGATTTCATGAGAGAGTATGTCATCCATGGACTTAACTGCAAATAAATAAGGAAATAAAATTTATTGGATGTAGAATTGGAGATTTTAAGGTGACAAATAAAAATCCCCAATTTGGTCCAGCTGATTTGAAACTGATGTGAGATTCTTACTCCTCAGGTAAGGGAGTTGTAGGAGCTCTGGAGTGGCAGTCGGTATCCTCTTAGCCTAACCACAAAATCAAGGACCAAGCTCTAGATTAGTTAATGTTCTTTATGTCACTCAAAATAGGGTAACTAATAGGATTGCTCCAATTTGGCATAGAATAATTTTTATATAGTTTTAAACGATTTTAATTTCTTAAAAATCCATATACTCATTGTAAAGGGGATGAATGCTTTCTTAAATTGGAACACTTCTTCACAAAACTTTGTTTAGTATTAGTAAATTTAAATTTGAAGTCTAGAAATTAGTTTAGTAAACTTAGTTCTTTTTGTTACATTTTTGTCGGCCTTCATTAAATCCACTTTAAATTGACTTTCTTACTTTAATTTTTATAGTTTGAATATTGTGATTTAAGTCATTATCATAAGAGTTCCCATCTTCCAAATTAAGACTTCATAGTAGTAGACTAGAATTAGCTTAAAGGATTTCTTACTATGCTTCTCTGTGGGATTGATACTGGGGTTTTTAAAGAAAGCACTATATTGCTTGAAGCGATTTGTGCACTTGTGTAGAACCACTAGTGTGGGAAATATTTTATATAATATTTATATTTTACACATTAAATACATAATATAAATTGGGTCAAGATTTTGGCCATATTTTTTAAAGCAAAATTACTGCGTAATTCCAAGACGGGTCAAGTTTTTAACACTGTTATTGAGGATTTAAATTGACATAAAACACGTAAGGGCACATCAAGTTTTTGGCACCGTTGTCGGGGAATCTTTGATATAAAATTTAGAATAATTTTAATTAAACCTGTAAAACTTGGATTTGGAATTTATAATACTATTATATAGTGTGTTTTAGTTATTGTGTGTTTTTTTAAAAAAAAACTAAAATACCAAAAATATTTTTGATGTCTGTCATATTAGATAAGTCTTGAGAATTGTATGCATAGTTCAGAAGCTGCAGACCTTGACTTTTGTAAGTCAGATTTGGAGAGAAATTTTGGGAGAGATTTGAAAAGACTTCATGAATTTAATGTAGAAATGACAGCTCAACGAAATAATGAATATTCAGATTTTGATTATAGTGCTAGTAGCTTTGAAAAAGTAAATCCAAGGAGAGTGGAAAATTTTCAAGAAGATATGCTAATAATTTTATTTTATCAGTTTGGAGATATTGAGGGGAAGTTGGATCAATACATCAAAATATATACTCAAGGAACCCCAGTTATTAAGGAAAATTTATTTAGACAATTGATTCAGCCTAACTATTTTGAAACTAGCCATGAGATATACAATCCTTATTCTGATTATTACAATCTAGGTTGGCAAAATAATTTGATTTTTACTAGGAATAATAATTTTGTAGGAGAATACCGATTTTGGGAAGATAATCAATTTAATCAGACATGTAGTTGGAATAATCATGGCTATTATAATAATGAACTTTCTTTTGCACATAATTTTAACTTTAACCTCCAGAATTAGGAGAAGGATTTATCAGAAGAGGTTGTTATTCAAATGGAGAGTGAGTTGGAGTGTCAAGGGACTGATAATAAGGAATAAGGAAAACTAACTGGGGTAGATTATTAACTCAATTAATAATCATCCTCAATTTAACTCCAACCCACAGGATGATGAAAAGATGTTAGAAGAGGTTGTGATTCAAATAATGAGACAGTTGGAAAATCAAGAGGTCGCAATAAGGAATATAAAATACTAACTGGAGCAGATTATTAATGCAATTAACAGCTACCCCCAAGAGATTTTACCTAATAACCATGAGATAAACCTTAAGGAGAAGAATGATGAGCAATTTAAATTTATCTAACAAAAATTTTGTAAGAGAATTCAAGGGTATTTTTCAAAAGAACTTTGAGTTGAGAGATTATGATACGAAGATTGGAAGACCAATAGAAGAAATTCTTAAGGAATAAGAAAAACCTATTTCCTCAACTAAGATTAATATAGAAAGACCACCTCTATCATTTACTCAGTACCAAGGGGAAGAATTGAAGGAAAACCCTGAACAAAAGAGTAACCTAGAAAAATTTGATCCAAAATTTGAATTATATAGAAAGAATCTGATCCAAAATTTGGGAGATCAAGAAGTATCTTATAAAGATCCATTTCTTATAAAGTTCAAAGATGATATTAATATGGAAATTGATAAAGTCACTAGAATATTATTTGATCAAGAAAGAATTATGAGGAATGAGGATATGAATCAATCTAAAAAGGAAGAGTTGAAAGAAAAAATTAAATTTGAGGTCTTTGTAAGAATCCTTGGATCTGGAAAAAGAGTGGATGATTGATCAAGGATTACTGAAATGGATTTTTGATCCAGGTAGAATCATTTATCGGGCTGACGATGTTCAACAATGCGCTTTATGGGAGGCAACCTATAGTTATCAGTTTGGTTTGGTTTAGTGTGCTTGAGAGTTATGATTGTTAATGTTGTACAATGTTTCCTTTAGTATGGATTGTTTAGGTTGATTGATGATTCTTAGATGTTTGGATTCTTAGTGGTTTGATTAAATCTTTTTGTATTATGAGGGAGGTGATTTCTTAACATCTTGTTACGATTAAACTTGTATGTTCTCTTGTAGTAGTTGGATTGACGAGTCCACTACGACTCGGGTCTCACCCGAACTTGAGTTTTACAAGAGACATTATGAATATTCTTAGTGATAGTTCCATATCAATTTTATTACTTGTTTTCTCTGACTTAAATTTCATTTGATAGGACCAACTAACCTAGTTGATGAGTAAAATGTGGATGATTTTACATTATCCTTATAACTGTTAGAGGTGCTTAATTAATGGGATATGGTGACACATGAGGTTGGTGTTCGCGACCCAACATATCAGGGATAATCTTATCTTTAGGACTAGAATCTATAAAATCATTTATAAGTACCCAAAATATCTGTGTATTGATTCCGTTACAATATGGAAATAAGTTAGTGAGATACTTTGAGTTAAAGGAAGAATTGACCTCATTTATCATGTGTATTTGTGTTTGTGTTACAATAGTATAAAGATTTGGATAATACATACATACATACATACATACATACATACATACATACATACATACATACATACATACATACATACATACATACATACATACTTACATACATACATACA